>JARDXD010000116.1:0-35399 GCA_029218145.1 Aphanocladium album
GTCCTATGTTGGGGTGGCGACGACATAGATTGAAGTGGGGGGCGAAAGCCTATTACAGGCGCCATGACACTAAAACAACGACCAACAGCAGCAATGAAAGAACAAATGTACAATGTGTCTGTTGCGAAAAGCGGTACTCGCCGTTTTCTTCTCTTTTTTTTTTCTTTTTTTTTTCTTTTTTTTTTCCCTTCTCACAGGGGCTTTTGGTGGGCAGTGACTGTGAAAGCACTACCACTGGCTTGCACACAGAGAAGCGGTGGTGTGACCATGACACACTCGCCAGCCACAACCAAGCATTTCTGCACACCCCAACCAGGTCGCACGGCGTTCAGCATCCATGCATGCAATTTTTTTTTTGTGGCTGGGCTCAGCTGTGTAGGGTCTGCGATTGGGCAAGGTGGGTGTGTGTTTGTGTGAGTCCTTGGTTCTCTTGATGGGTGGCGGCGCCTGTGGTAGATATTCACACCCGCACATGTCAATTGCGTCACGAGTCCAACAAACCTGAGTCTACAAGAGCGTGTATACGGGTTTAGACCAGCGCATGTTACTTCTCTATGATCTGTTTTGTTCTGGATCTGTAAGATGATGTGATGGTTGGATCGCGCATTGAGAAAGAATAGAAGCCAGAACATGCTCGCATCGGTCCTGACCACCGCGCCGTTGTTGCGTGTGGGTAAGCCGGGCCAATTCGCTGGCCACAAAAGGCACCCAAGAGCCAGGGCGAATTGCTCCAAGGTTGAGGGTGTAAGCCAAAGACAAGTAGGAAATGGCCGATCAAAAGGATCACGTACCGTTCAATCCGTTGCAAAAAAAGGCGGCTGATTTCGCCCGCGGCGACCTAGTTCTCATCACAGCCTGATCCAGCCTCGCCGCCACCTGACCTTGCATCGACTCTCCCTTTTGCCTCTCTTTCTCTATCTCTCTCTCTCTCTCTGGTAACATCTTGCCCGAAAACCACGCAAGAACCCGACGGAACCTTTCCTCCCGTGATAAATTCGCATGCATGCAGGCGCCCTCTCGTGTAACCAGCCGGCCGGTCCCTTGTTCGGCTGGCAAACCAAGGTCCTCTCATTCATCTTTGGTGCCGAGTACGTCGAGGCTCTACGCCTATGCTTCGCCACTCGCAAGGCTAGGCAGCAAGGCTGTGTGTTGTGTGTGATTGAGCCCTCGTCAAACGAGCATCCCGAAACGAGATGGCCTGCGTTAGCGGGCTTACCCGCAGCCGAGAACCGATGCCGTAGTCGCTTAGCTGCTTTTTTTTTATTCGAAAATTGTGTCGCATTTGACGCCACCCAGAAAGATGCATACCTTCTGAGCCCCAGGTCCTTTCATTGATAACGTCAGATGGGTTTGTTCTTCCGCGCTCGTCTCTGTTCAACGGGGCGAACAAGTCAATATGCTGTGTGGTCCTCGCTGATAACCCACCGTTTGGGATAATGACCAACTGCCAGTCTCGCCGGAGACATGTCACCATTTTGGAATTCGTCCAGCAGCTGAAACTGTCACATTTGTGGCAACGTCTCTAAAATAAGACGAAGTTTCGGTGGCTCCAAGCAGCTGCCTATTGTAGCTTCCTCTGTTGATTTCACGTCTACTGATATGACAAAGTTGAATCATGCTCGAAGCAAAAAGGTTATTCTAATTCATCAATATAGTAGTACACGCATAAAACAACTTGGGGGTTGCGAATCCCCAAGCATGTAGAACCCCATCATGACCTCTCCGCGTCCAACGCCTCCTCTATCACAAGGATTCTATGTCGGGAAACCAAAAAGTAAAAAAACTCCTGTACCCAGTATATTGGGCATAATTTTAGACAGCCATACTTCTTCCCTTCAACTCCCATCCCAATACAGTCACAAAGGAAATTGTCTGGCGCACATTTAGCCAGCAACAGCATGACCAATGGCACCGCCAATCTCCCCAAAGAGGATGCCCTTGAAGATGCTCTCACCCATCTGCTGCGTCCACGCGCCGGCGTCATGTAGACGATCCTTCCACGCATTCTGTTGCGCCTCCGGCAGCTCATCCCAGGCCTTGCCCGGCCCGTGTACCTCTTCGTCGTGGACCTCGAGCTTAATATCAGTGGCTGGGGTTGCACCCTCCTCGCCGGTCGCCGGTGCAGGTGTGTCGGCGTACAGGACGAGCGTCTCGGTCGGCAGCTCCCCTTCGACAATCCTGGCGAGCAGATTACCTCCAGGGAAGGAGGCAGTGTCGACTTCGGCGACGACTGGCGCACCGTGCTGATGGACGACGGGGGGCGCAACAATGGGCGTGTGCACTGGTTTCCCGATGCCGGTGAAGAAGCGCTGCGGGTTGAGGATGGGATAGCCTTGGCCAAAGTATTCGACAATGGCCTGGCCGGCGAGGGCCATGATAAGAACCACAAAGCCAAAGAGGCTGATGGCAGTCCTGGCAGTCCTGGGCGCCGAGGCTTCCAGCTTGGTGACGTAGCGAACGGGCGCATTCTTGTTCTGCGCTGCAGGGTTGACGAATTGCTTCAAGGGAATGCTGTGCAGCGCAATCATCTTTTGCAGCGAGATGCTCACAAGCTTGAGGTATTGCGTTTCCCCGGATCCCGCCTTCTTTGCGGGCGCGCTGAACCGGGAGAATGCAAGGCCTGTGATGTTGTCCGCGCCGTGGACGGCCATGAGTGTCGACAGCGGGTGCAGCTTGGTGAGGAGGTTGATGGCCGGCGACTCAACGTGCGTCAGCGAGAAGAGCGAAATAGACGACTCGTTGCCAGCAATAGCAATGACAAACTGCGTGTCGCCGAGCGCTTCTACGCCTCCCTTGGGGGACAGCCTAGGAGGAGTCAGGTTGGCGACGGCGAGGGCAGTGGCGTTGATCTTGCGGGGGATCTTGGCCGACACGGCAAGTCGCGCCTTTTCCTGGCCGGCCTTGGCCAGGCGGAAGCCATGGATGGCAACGCCGCTGCGCCCGGGCATGTTGGCGGCGGCGAGGATGAATTCGGGGCCGACGAAGCGCACGAAGCGGAACGAGGGGCGGTTGGGCTCGTCGGCTGAGATGCTGTAGATGAGCTGCGGATCTTCCTGGCCCTTGCCAATCTTGACCAGATACAGCTCATGCTGGTAGCAGTACGTTAGCAGATGACTTCCGTCCGCCAGCTGCACGAGGTCCAGATCCTGCGCCTCCTTGGGTAGCTCAATCGTGCCCCGGCGCGCCAGCTTGCCGCCCTTGCTGCCTGCCACGTCAAAGAGCGCAATCTGGGGGTCCTTGCCGAAGCCCGACCCAGCCGCGCCGAGGGAGCCCGAGATTCGCAGCAAGCGCTGGTAGACATCGCCCGTGGCGTTCACAAAGAGCGGGTGGCGAGCTTCCTCCTTGAGGCTCGTGGTCTTGCCCTCGGCCTTGATGGCAATGCTGCGCAGATGCTCGTTCTTGCCCTTGTCAATCTCCTCGGGGCTCGAGTTGATGCCCGCAAATATATTGATCGTCTTGCCCTTGCGTCCGGCGAATGCGAGGGACGCGACATTGTCTTCTTCGCGGGTTAGGTCGAGCTCGCCGACGACGCGCAAGTCGTCCGGTTTCGTAGTTTCTAATACGCTCTGTTGAGGCGCACAAGCGCAAGTCAGTAGATGCTCAAATAAAGCACGGCAAACAGGTGCCTCGCTGATGAAGGAGCGGCCAATTGCGCGGGCGGCTTCGCCGTAGGGTAGTCTTACAATCTTGTTGGGCACGCCAGAACGGTTTGCTCCTCCTCCGCCTCCGACAATGATCCGCGTATCGTCTTCGGGATCGTAGTCGACTGTGTAGAGAGGGTAGTCAACCGTGGCGTTTGCGCGCACGAATTTCGACATCTTGTGTGAGACTCTGTGTGGTGTGATATCGCTTCAAGGAACGGGTGGTGGAGAGCCGTTGCTCCCCTGGCTTGGTAGTATCCGTTTGCGCTCGGGTCAGCTTGGGGCGTCCGGATAAATGGTCGTCGCAGTTTAACACTAGGTCTGAAAGCTTTGGGTTCTGTAGATGTTTGACGCGCGGCGCTATACTGATGGCTGAAGGGCGAATTCAAAACTGCGCTGGCAATGGTTCGTCGTTCGCGCGCTGATGAGGTCGAGGCCAGATATTCACAAGATATGTGGGTCGCGCTGCATGCAAGCCATGAAGAGCTGCAGGGGCGAAGATTACACCCACGCGCTGCCGACCAGATTAAGTTAAGTGTTACTTGTAACATAAAGCTATACATTTAAATATATATGAGGGGATTTCTTGACTTCGTTCAGGATTACTGCCCCAGTGATACTACTTGGCCTATTGCCACAGGCTAATAAGCAGTAGCATATTGCATCTGGCTGGTTTTTACTGTCTGGCTTGGTTTTACTATCTGGCTTGTTTCTACTATTGGTTTCTTTTTAATGATATTATCATCCGGCTTGTTTTGATAATCCTACTATCTGGCTTATTTTTTATGATGTTGCTCTTTGGCTTTTTTTTTGAGATTATGACACCGAGATGAAAGTTAAAAAGTTATATATTCCTGATATTTCAATCTTGCTAAGGTATCAATCTGTTTTGTGACCGTAAAAGGTATCCTCGCTCGCTATAAAAACATAAATTCATGTTCAAAATCGGTCGGGTATATGTATTCCAAAAACACAACAGAAAGCACAGGCTATATAATCGAATAGTCTGGCTGTCTGGGCCATGGACGTAAAAAAAGGGAAAACAAATTCAAACAAAAACACCAGTCCTTTGTGTAATAACAAGTACTTGAATAATGAGGCTTGCCCTCTTGCCATCTCAGTTTCGGAGTGTTCCGCCATTGTAGCCATGTTGTTTTCAACTCCAGCGCAGTCAAAGAAAAAGAAAAAGAATCGCAAAAATAAAAAATGCAAGGCCAAAATCATTTCAAAGAAACAGAACAAAAACAGAAAAATATCACAAGTCAACAAAAAGTCTCTCGCAGTGAAAATGTAACCTGCGAATCGGTCGCCCGACAAATAACTCTGTATCCCTGCTTTGCAGCATAGAAGATTGCCTGATTATAAAATGATGTTGAAAATTGGAGGGCTTCGTAAATTAAATAGTGTTGTATACGTCAGCGTTGTTTAGGTTGTAAAGAAGCATTGGCAGAAGGCGCAGTGTTGGCGGCTACTGTCAATGCGGTGCGAGACGACAGCTGCATCAACTTAGCGTTGATGGCTATCGAGGTTGCGAGGAGTAGCCCAACCAGTCTCGTAAGGTCTCGGCTGCGCGAGCCGCCAATCCCCTGTGACTGGGTCTCTTTCATGAGTGGCTTGTCCTGCATGCATCTCGTGTGGAGGGCCGTCAATAGCTCTCAGTGGCGGAAGCCTTTCCTGGTGCGTTGTCGGAAGCGCCGTCATGGGTCGAGGAGGCATGCCCTGCGTATGCGCATGCATAGGGGGCAGCGTCGTCGGTGGCGGCCCCGGCTGCGTAGAGTAGTTGGCCGAGTACTCAGGGCGATCATCCGTTCGGCGTCGTTGGGCAGGTCTCTCGACAGACGATGCCTCACTGAGATAGCCCTGGGAGGGAGTATGCAATGGTCGTGGTTGGCCACCAACGGGGCTGTGATCCGGGTACGAGTTCACGCTCCTCGTTGAGACAGGGCTCGGTGGACCGGAGGCATGTTGACTAATGGCAGGAGTGCGAAGCACAATTTCACGCAGGCGGTTCCGTTCTTCGCGGTAAAAGTCTCGCTGGCGCGTCAGATCCTCAATCTGATCAGCCATTGCCTCTTGCTCATCTTTAAGGTCCTGCAGCATGCGAACATTTTCCTCCTGAATGTTCTTCTTCTTCCTGCGATGCCGAGTGGAGGCTTTGGCATTACGCTGGCGCTTCTCATCCGCTTTCTTTGAGGCCTGTGAGTAATCTACCTGCACCGGGATCGGTATTTCACTGCCTGGCAAGGTCATGTAGGCCTGCTGGCCATCTGAGCTCAAAATAGGGCCTCCCATTCCCGGACGACGCATCATGTCCGACCACGCTGATCCTCCTTCGGTAGTTGCCGGAGTCGGCGGTAGAGCAGCGTGAGGCGGCCCGTGATGGCTTTGGTGGTATTGCGAGTGCTGGTGAGGATGATGCGGGCCTTCTGGGTGTCGCTGATATTCTCCGGATGGCGTTGGGCCGGGAATATGATGACGTCCATCCAGTGGTCGAACTGCCTGCGCAGGAGGCTTTACTGGCGAAGTCATGACACTGGCGTTCGGAAGGCTGTTGGACGGGTGGTGGTGGTTGTATGGAGGAGCCTTCAGCTCCAGAGGGCCATCGCCAGCATACGAGAATGGGCGTTTAGAGCCAGTAACCGGGTGAAGCGGGTCACGAGGCGTAATTCCATGCATCGATTTCGGACTTGGCGGTTTTCTCTGGCTTGTGGCGGGAAATGGATAAGCCATAGCGGGCGAATTTCGTTCAGACAATGTCGGCCGGCCTGTCGGGGTTGCGATACTGCCTGCCCCAGGGGTGCCTGGTAGCGAGACAGATGCGTCTCCATGAACGCTTCCTCCGGGTAGCCTCGAGGGGTGCATCCTTGACCGCTGTTCCGAATCATTCCAACGCTGACCCCGCCCATCTGCCTCGCGGGCATTCGCCGGCGACTCTGCTGGGTTCAAGATGCTGTACATTCCGAGGCTTTTACCTTGGCCACCTGGCGCAGGCAGTTGGCCATTCCCACCTGTTCTTTCTGGGTTTGGAGCTGCATCCTGATGATTAGGCTGGATCGGGCGGGTATGAGGGGAGACCTGTTCAAACGTGACAGGAGATGTCACCGATGGATGCGAAGCAGGACGAGCTGCAGGGCCATTCTGTGACATCGAGACCTGATGCCCTGCTTGTCCTGGGCCTTTAGCATATGCACATTGACTCTCCAATGGAGCAATCAACTCTCGAATAACGGTACTCTTGGGAGAGATCTCAGGGTCAAGCTGTTTTGTAGGCCAGGACGGAGTTACCGGTGTTCTTGGTGAGTTGGGCGTAGTTGAATTTGAGGAGTCAGGCGCGGAGGCACGACCGGAGCTTGGGTTCGCGGGTTGTGCCTGTTGCCACAGGCTTGATCCGGAGTGCGCCAGGATGTTCGTGAAGACTTGGGACTGGTTCGGGCTGTACACCCAAAGAGTCCCAATGATGTTAAGAGGCTGCAAGGAAGAGAGGGTTGCTTGTCGGCACCAGAACAGGAGCGGCTCTGCTCGTGTTTTGGCTTTCAAGGCGAACTATCGGTTGCTGAATATTAGGCTTTCTTTGACTCAGCGTGGTTTTGGGAGGGTGTTCTAGATAATGATGGACAAGATTCAAAAGGAATGGCGTGCTGTCAGTCGAGTTTGCGACGTGGAGCTGCGAAAGGAAAGACCGTGGTTCAAATATCGACTATCGGGATGGACTGTATGAATGCAGAATGTACCTGTACAGTTTTATCTGTTGGAAAGATAAAGTGCCAGGCAAGGCTACGGCTGGAGTCAGTCTCGTGGTTCTTTGCTTGTCTTGGGATACACATGGCGTCCCGGAACTGCTTGCTCGGTGAAGCAAGTCAAGTAAATCCCCAGAGCAATCCAAGAAGTTCCTTCGAGGTGCTGTGGCAAGATGATGAATCGACTTACTCGCAGATGATTGAGTATCACGCTTGTGATTCAAGAGTTGAAGAAGTAGGGTGCAGGTGGGTGGAGGAGGGGAGGAAGGACCATATAACAGGACGGGATAGCGGGTAGAGATGCAAGCTAACGTGCCGCTCCGATGCTAAATTGAGTAACAACGTTGGCCGGATCGTCTATGCCAGCTTTTCCACCTGTAAAAAGCAAGACGCGGGACTCTTGGCGGGCAGCACAGAAGAAATTTCGAGCGAGAAGGCCACGACAGTCGTGACAGAAATCAGTTCCCAAGTCGACGAAGTCTGGGCACCGAGAGTCTATGAAAGAGAAGGGTAAAAGAAGAGAGAATAGTTGGCAGAATACTTCTTTCGGACGAAGAAGCTGGGTGGCCGGGATCAAATTGGGGACATGGGTCTCGCACTTCTCCAACAGAGCCCGCTGAGCCGGGGGGTAGGAATATGGCCTGTCAAGCAGCGACTGATCTCATCACCACAAAGGGTACGTATAGAGAAAGGCTAGCGCAGCAGCGAGTGCCATGGTCCATAGACAACATGGAGTACAATAGAGTACCTACGTGTGTACATACATACACTTTCACGAAACCCACACCCACCACGCCCCCTCCACAGGCCCCCCCTGGCAGGGCTAACCGGCCAGCCATCTCAAGTGTGTAGGACAAGGTATCAGACATGAGCATGTACCGTTGGCAACGACCGAATTGTCGAGCTAGCCTGGTAATGACGAGAGCATGGGCGAGAGCGCGAGGCATGAGCACGGTGCAGGGGAGATACCCATGCGTTTGGTAGCATTCGAGGCGATACGGCGCCGATCAAGCAAGTGTCCCGTTCGGATGGATGAGCTAGAGATGCGGGTTGATGCTTGGACAGACAGATTTGTTTTTTTCTTTTTCCTATCTGTTCATTTCTTTGTCTCCGAGTACGGCAGGGTATATAGGCACTGACGAGGAAGGCAGCTCCGAGCGGTAGAGGAAAAGTCTAGACAAGAAGACCTGGCCCCGCCGGAAGCGCCCATTTGGGCGTGGTTGTGGTGGTGGCAAAGGTGTGCTCTGTCATGATGGACAGGATGGACAGCAGCTAGTAGGGATAGAGGAATGGCGGAAGCGACCCGAGACGATGGATGAGAGCCTCGCGACGAGACGGGCATGGAGTTGGTGGCTTTGTTGGACGGGGCAGTCTGGATCATAGCGCGCAGCAGCTGGGCTGTGGTGAGCGTCGACCCAAGATTAGGCACGAAAGGAGACAAGGCGGTGGACAATGAGAGGAGCCTTGTGTCTGTAAGAGGCAAATCGGGGGGGCGGGCTAGGGATTTAGCGGCAGAGGGAACGCGAATGGTAGGTCGAGCCAAGGGGGAGAAGAAGGATTGAGCTGCTGCGAGCTGCTGCCAGACAAGCTTGTCTGCTTGGCCATGCCAAAAGTGATGAAAAACATGGTGGCCAGTGGGAGAGTGGTTGACTGGCAGTGGTTACAATGAGGCTGGCCGGGATATTTTTTTGGGGTCTGTCTCTTGGGACCCAGTCTGCCAGCCAGGTGCGCCGCCCAGACCCAGCGGCATGGGGCCTTGTCGGAAAAGGTGTCCAACGACCAAGTCACAGTGACCTGACCCGCCGCGGGCCTTGGGCGGCGCGTGCTGGTACCACAGACCACGACGGGCGACAGACAGGTTTTAGAGTGCTTTAGCGTGGCAACAGCTGCATTAGGGGCTTCTGGCAGGCGGCAGCTGGGCTCTTTGGCTGTCCAGCGCACCAAAAAAAGACACCATCATGAGCCCATCAAGCAGCAGCGTCGTGTGCAGTTACCAGCGGGCTGGACGAGCGGCGGGCCCAGCTGTGTCTGGCTTGACTGGCTTGCTTTAGCTTGTCTTGTCGCTGCTTTGCTGGGTCGAGGGACGAGATGCTTGGGATGCTTGTTCCGCCAGTGGTGGTTGCATGTACAGACACGCTGTGCAAACGGGCGGATGGCTTCTACCATCGGCATCGCCACGGCATCGGCGGCAGCATCGCCAGCAGTACCACGAGCTCTTCAACAATGTACTGGATTACAATCGCAGAGCAACTACGGAACAAGGGGAAAATACACTCCATACGATGACACCTTCGCATTATCCTCCCTCAGCCTGACCCTCCCGCCCGGTGTGGCATCGATGCAGGATGCCCAACTAACAAGGCCTGCATCATCCACCTCTGCGTCTGGCTGCGTGGCGATCTCGTTGCTCCTGCTGCAGATGTTGCATGCCTCTGTCATGCCATCACTTACGGCTCGCAGCTTATTCTGTGGCTGCAGCTCTGCCGTGCCACCTGGCTTGGGTACCTGGGGTGCTTTAGGCCTGTCGCTGGTGTTGATGCAGTCTCAAGTCATGTATGTACACTGCATCGTCCTGGCAGGACCTTCTGCCTCTGTACCACCCGCTCATGCACAGACACCAAGTAGATCCGTCCATCGTTGTTCCGCTTCTCCTCTGTCAGTCTTTACTTTGTTCAATCGGGCAAGCTGTTGCACTGATTTGGCACCACCACAGCCAGGGCAAAGCAAGGTACATACAATAACACGACCATTCATCATCATCAGCTCTGGCATAGCGCGTCACCGAAAAAGCAATGCGAGCATGCACGCGTGTGTGTGCATGCATGCTGCAGTCCACGATCAGTATAGATACCTTGAACCTTCGCGCTGCAAATACCCCGTTCAAGACACTCCTGGTATCGTTCCCCAACCTCGACGCACGCCCTCCACCGCCCTCTCTTGGTTTGCACACCGCGCCCGACTCATTCTCTCTCGCATTGGAACCACCCCGGCTTCAACGCCTCGAGTCAACTCCAGTAAGCTCGCTAGCGCTCTTGCGGCCTAGGCCGTGGCGTTGGAGCCCAAAACCTGTCCACACGGTCGGGAACGCACACCCACTCAGCCTCTGCAAGTCTTGCAAGATGGTGGGCTGGCCCCTGCAAGTAGTCCGCTCCCCGCCCTCCAATGCATCCGAAAAGCGCAACACAGAACCCCAAAAAAGAAAGCTGCATGCAGAATAGGCAAAGAGAGAAGAGGAGACGTGGGTCGCCTTGCGCTATCATCTGCTCCGACTTTGTGACCCGTCAAGCCTTTGCGCTCGGCTTCGTCAACTCGCTCCTCGTTTCTTTTTCGCGGGCGCGGCCCCCCTCAACCGAGAATGAGCTCCATCTTTTGCGTCCGGCGATCCCTTTCTCAGCGATCTCGGCCTGAACAGCGATAATGACATGTTACTTAACCTGGAACCTCGAGACAGGCAATGCTGTGAACCCTTTCACCAAAACAAATCACCTATTTGCTAGCTCCAGGCTTCCGCACCGCTCCGTCCAACGACTGCTACCATGCAAGATGAAAATGGAGTACATGACCCGACGGTGACCACCCTGCAAGGCCGCTTGTGGATGATATGGGCTGGATGCTTGTCCTCAATGTGACCAAGCCTTGCTGTGAAGGACTTGTCCCGACAAACTGACAGGCCTGCCTGATGCTGGTCCAAGCACCAGCCATCTGTTGGCGACGTGGGTGTCTATTCGCACTATGCGTGCCGTTGCTAGTACCTCGCCGCTTCAAGAAAGTAATATCCCGGTCCAAGGGTGGCGAGAAGACAACGGAGAACGAACGCGATGCGACAGTCGCCTTTATGACCAATGGCCCTTTACTTTCGCTACGAAATTAACCATGGAGGGACAATTCTCCGACCTGGAACGAATTGATCACACACAGCAACCGTCGCGCACTGCTTTATCAGGCAGCAATACCAGATTTGTACTCGTATCCTGGTAGGGCTCTAGTAATACCTTGGATGCGGGTACGGCCACATGACATCAATTGTGACAGGGTACTTTGCAAGCTATACCCAGCTTAAACAATATTGCTAGTTCAAATCTGGTGCTACTTGTCCTTGTCCTGGCCAACATGGAGAACACCCATGTTGCTGAAGAGATGTTGATGCGCGTCATTGGACACCATCTCTGGTTGCAATAATCTCCCATACGAGTTTGATTGCGACAACTGAACCCTTGTTTTGTTCGAGAAACCCCCGAGTCGATATTTCAGCTTCGGCCAGCCACAATACTGAATTGAGTGACTGGTGACTCTGCAAGCACCTTGCTCAGGCCAACGATTGCTGTCGCAAAGGATCTTACTTGTAGGCTGTCGCTAAAGTTAGCAGCGGACTAGACTCTCTAGGTTTACCATTTGTCCTCCGTCCGCACTATCTACTTCGGCTTGCCATACACACTTTTGCAACTACAGACTCACGAGCCATGGAATTTCGTTGCGTAACGTTCATGAACAGGGATTCGAATGACCTACTGGGGCAAATGATGACGAGCAGCTACTTTACTTTGGCATCGTGGCGCCTACCTCAGCCAACAGTATTCCGGGTAGTGAATTAGACCCTGCAATTGGAGACTCCAGGAAATGAAATGTTAAATGAGAACGTCGGAAGGTGGGCGGATCGACAAGGAATCGTGACAGCATTTCGACTCACACCCTGACCACAACCCTCCTTCTAATAATATCACCAGGCTTGCTTACTCATCTAAAAGATGCACCGCCGTGGGCATTTCAATCGTCATAATTGCAGCGGTTCGTGTTGTCGCCCGTCATCTCGCCTCGCAGGGATGCCTGCAAGATCTGGCGCTGCAGCTAATTTTGCAACGCTGCCACGGCGCCAATTTGCGCTCTGGCAAGCACACCCTCTGCTTTTAGCATCGAAGTTCGCGGTGGTGTCGAGGATAGCCTGATTCATATCAGAGACACCAGCGATGAATTACTAGCTGAAAGGGAAGAAAAGTAGACAAAGATGGCTCGCCTGTTTGGCCGTCTGAGTCGTCTGGGAGGTCGGACCACACCAACCCATGTCCCCCAGCTCTCGCTCCTGGGACAACGCTTGGAATAATCAGAGAAGAATCCTCCAGTGGAGTAAAACCATAAAAACCCATACATCTGGAGCAAATTGGCCATTTCTTCGGCTCTCCTCCAAAGTGCCATGTTCCGTTGTGGATTGCGATGCTGCAAATGACGGCACAACCTGGCGGTGGTGTGACTGTCTCCGACCAAACCCCGCCAAACTCATGTACAACCGTTTTTTGTACCAGGATACCGTTGCAAGAGAGCACTAATAAAAGATTGCTGAACAGCCTACTTAAGCCTCCATGCATCGAATGCAAGGTATGGATACCGGTTTAATTACACCATAGAATCATTCCGCCGTGATATCACGGTGGAGGTCTGCAAATGTGTGCAGCTGGTCCACTGGAGTGGAGATTGACACCTTCAAGCTGGGAACCACAGTCTAAGTTGGGTGTCTAGATGGACCTGCGGGCCGTGGCTGCGGTTAGCACCAGGCTAACTTCTCCAAGCAGATGGGCGCTAATGAACAATAGCATTGTTGTGGCCTCATAACGTGTGGCCCAAACTGGTTGCGCATTTGCCTCTTTTGCGAGTCGGAAGAGCTGCGCGCCGAGCGATGAAGTCGGGTTTAGCCAGCAAAGGCTCTGCTGTGAAAATCCTGATCAGAAGTGCGCGTGTGGCACGGCAACGAGGGTTGTTGCCGCCGTTGCTTCCGTATCCAAGACTGAAGAGGCTCAGAGTAATTATTCTACTTATCCCCGCTCCCAACTATGCTATTAACGGGCTGGGATTTGCGCCGAACCCTAGCCAGCTAATCACAATGGCCCTGAGGCGTGCCCATGATTGGATATGAAGAAGCCAGTCGCAGCTTCCGTGGGCTACTAACTGCGCAATATTCGGTTCGGGTCGACTTCCGCTATCCGCTCCCAGGTTGCAAAGATCAAGAGTGAGAAGAGAGGACTCGACCTCTGGTGGGAAAAGGGTTGGCGCCATACCATAAGTCACATCAGGCGGAGCTTTTTAGCGTCGCAAGCAGAGTAAGAAAGCTACGTGGTCCAACAATGTGCTGTTGGGTCTATCCTACATAGCCGCTGACAAGGATGCTGCCAGAAACAGATCACCACCGCAAGTCAGATGTGCCGGCTCCAGCTCGTCCCAAAGTGCCTAGCACACAACAACGTACATATGGCGTGCATTGCTAGCGGCTGCTGGGAGCCCTCTCCGATATTCTGCGCGCTGGGGATGGACACTGTCGAGCACTGGTCATCCATCGCCCTGGTTCATGCAGGCGCCACGAACCCTGACAGTGGGCGGGACTGGCCCCATCAGCCGTTCTGGCACCCCCAGCTGTGATTTTCTTGCTCTTCGTGCGCTGGCTTGGTCACCGCTCGAGTCGGTCAAGTCGAAGCCTCGTCGACCGGCGGCTTTTGCCCATGCAAATTGCAGCGCCACGGCCGTTGCTGAAACACAGTGGATGGTCTCTGAGGCTGCCTTTCAAGCATCAGGTTGTCGTCAAGGCACAGACAGAACCGTTTGGCAGGCAGGCCAAGAGCTGGCAGGATGGACAGCCGCGTCGCTGGCAGGCTACGGGCGGCGGGATCCCCGTCAGCGACTGCAGGCTTTTTGGGGGCTGACTGCAACAGCGGTCTCTCGCCAAAACTCGGTCAATCGACGTGGCGGTCACCCAACGGGTCAACACCTAGCCGGGCCAGGCTTATTGGCGAGGCGTGGCAGCCAGTCAGTGGCCAGTGGCCTCGTACATAATGCCGAAGCTTGATGCCCAACACGACTGCTGCAGGCGGGGGCTGCACCACCAGCATACCGACGTGGTGCGCCGTATATCTCGTCATCTTTTCCAACTAGCCTCTATGCAATGCGCATTTTGCAGCAACGGGCCGCTGGTTCCGGCTGCAACCAGCCAGCAAGAGCTCCATTTCCACTGTGGGCAAGCTGTCCTGTTTAGTAGGCGCTGTTATTGCCTATGCCAAGCCGTACTGATACATGTGCCGCGAGGTCATGTTCACAGTCCCCGCGCTAGCCAAATGAAGAGATGTAGGCCACACACCGTATAGCTCCTCTTACGAATGAGTGGAATTATCCCATCGGAAGGTTGTGAGGTTTCCGGTGAGGAGGAGAAAGAAATCCTGACGGCTAAACAGGCTCGGGTCGCTGGTGCCACCAAAATGCAAGTGTCCGCCTTAGGCTTCCTTCGGTCCTAGCGCAGTGGACAAGAGGCGGCCTTCTGCAGAGCTCAGAGCTAGGTGCCGCATAACATGGTGGCCACGTGAAGCAGATGCGCATCCAGAAAATTGCCGACACGCATAGGTAAATCACATCAGTGAAGGCTGCAGTGCAAAACGCCATCGGCATATCGTTTGCCAGGAATATGCCAGCAGTTTGAGAGACCTGCCAGGGATAGCATCCATGTATGTATGGCATACTGGGGAGGGGAGAGACTGCACCACCACCGGTGTGACAAGAAGCTCGCTTCCCTTGCCCAACCGTCTCCAGGACAGGTGCCGACTGATGTGGAATAAAAGAGAGACAAAGCAGAAGCGTAGTGAGTGCTTTGACAGTGTTTTGTTTTGTCACAGGAAAGGGCCCAAACCACGTACGACGTCGAGCCAGGGAGCACGTAACTGTCTCAGTCGCACAGCAGGAGAGAGAGAGAGAGAGAGAGAGAGGAAAAAAGCAAAGGGCCTTTAAGGCCCTTTCCCGAAGCGACCGGAGCATGGGGGCAGGTAGCACAATGAGAAAAGTACCTGCGACAAGGGAAGCACGCGTAGTGACAGAATGGCGGTAATGTCGCACGAAAAACAGGTGGTGTAGCCTGTCTGTCGTCTCATTCACATCAGAACCCTGGTAAGTGTTTCTTCTGGAATGCACGCTCTAAGCACTGAGACATGCACAAGCACAACTCATGATTTTCTGTGTGGCTTTCTTTTTCCATTTGTTTCTTTTTTAATTAAAGAAAATATGGGCTCTTATTTTTATTTTCCGTACATGTCGCCATCTCCAAAATAAACGGCGTGGCTTGTAAATCAAAGTCGCTCACCCATCGGGCAGTGGTCACGATCGAGATTTTCCTCCCCCCCCCCTCCCCTGATCCAGATCCGCTGCCAAAGAGTTTTGCGCCTGGTGTGAGGTCTTGGGGGATAGTCTTGTGTTTGCTTTTTCTTCTGGCCTTTGCACTTTTATCCCTGAGACCTCACATCGCGCCAAAAACGGAAGCTCGGGATGGTTCTGGAACTCTCGTGGTAGAAGCGAAATGAATGAGACTCGCGGGGAAGCGACTGGGAGATTCAACGTGGGAGATGGAGCTTCCCATAGGGGACTAGAGAATATGGGATCTAAACAGGCACATGTACGCATCCAGGAATCTGGGCGAAAGAATGGCAGGCAGGTGGCATCTATCACGTGGAGGAAGCATGTCGTGGGGTATATGGAATTCACCTCGCAGGTAAGATAGAGTCCTGCATAACATCAACAGATGCAGATTTAATTATGTGCATTTGCACATTTCAGCACATGGCAAGAAAGCGTTGCTGAGTTCAAGACAGCGGGTGGTCATCTCCGGCAGAGCGATAAAACAGCTGCTCGAGAAGCAGTCCCTCATTGCTTACCGCTAGAGATGACGCACCGTTGAATAGAAGTACTTTTTGAAACATATTATTTTATTCTCGATTTATAATGTATGTTTCTCGTGAAATCAAGGAACGGTCCAGAACCAAAGAGCAGCGTGGTTCGGTGCTGGCGGTGCTGCTCTTCATGGGACGGGTGTAGGGGAACAGTCGGCAAGTTTGTCCATTGCTTTTTTTTTGTAAGCTAATCGCCTACTTGTTTTTTTCCTTCCCTTTTGGTAAGTTCTAGGCATCAGTTCGCAGGTTATACGGAATAATGGGTTGCATTAAGGCAGGGCAGCGCATCAGCCGCGCCAAGCACCACCAACACTGTACATGAATTGAGCGTCGCGAGGATGCACCTACTCAATTACAGCTGCGAGGTAATTAAACTCGACGAAGCTCTCGGGATATATGTCTATAATACATGAACTTTCACGGATGTGCGTGGTTTATGCCCGGTATCGGGCCGGCTCCGTAAAACGGCATCACGGCCCGGCGCTCCCCCCGCACCATCACACCACTGCCCCTCCGGCGCAGCTTTCTGTTTCGCGCACACTCTCAACCCACGCTTGAAGCTGTGCCTCTTTCATTTCCATTTAAATTTCCCTCGCGAGAACAAACAACAACAACAAGCATGGGCAGCATCCAGGAGTGGACCGTCAGCGAGCCGTGGGCGGAACCGCACTGCGCCCTCGGCGAGGGTCCCTTTTACGAGGCGCAGACGGACTCGCTGCGCCTTGTCGACATCAAGAAGAAGCAGATTCTCTACTATCGCGACATAAGCTCTGCAGGAAGCAGAGATGCCGCCGCCGCGCCGCCCGAGGTCGTGCAGCTGGACGTGTGTCCGACGGTGACGGCCGACATTGAGGGCGTGGACCCGCGGGAGCGTATCCTCGTCGGCCTCAAGTACGGCCTGGCGACGCTGGACGTCAAGGAGAAGCAGAGCGGCCGGTACGAGATGCTGGTGCCGTTTCACGAGCCGCGCAACGAGCGTCTGCGTTCAAACGACGGCTACGCGGACCCGTTGGGACGGTTCCTGCTGGGAAGCATGACGGATTTTGGTCTCGGTCCCTTTCAGCCTGAAGGTGTGTACTCTTTCTTTCTCTCTCTCTCTCTCTCTCTCTCTTGCTCTCTCACTTCCACCCCTCCCCCCACAAGCGTGCTGAAACATTTACATTATCAGGCAGCCTCTTTCTCTTCACCAAAGATTCGGCGCAAGAGCTCATCCCCGGCCTCACCATCCCCAACGGCATCGGCTGGTCGCCCGACCACCGCACCATGTACTTTACGCACTCGCCCACGCGCGAGGTCTTTGCCTTTGACTACGATCCCGCCTCCGGGGCCACGAGCGGCCGCCGCGTGCACTACCAGCACGCCTCGGGCCCCGCCGAGCCGGACGGCCTGCGCGTCGACGTCGAGGGCCACGTCTGGCAGGCGTTTTACGGCGAGGGCATGGTGCTGCGCATCGACGGGCGGTCGGGTGCGGTGCTGGGCCGGGTCACAATTCCGACGAGGAACGCGACGTGCGTACAGTTTGTGGGTGAGGACCTCTTCGTCACGACGGCGGCGGACGAGGACGGGACCGAGGAGAGCAAGAGGCTGGGGGGCGCCATCTTCAAGGTGCATGTCGGGGTCCGGGGTATGGATCTGTTCAAGTTTAGAATGTAAGAAAAGGTCTCTCAATATTTGGGAAATCAATGTATTCGATACAGAAATGCACATGTACATTGGATCAAACTCGCCGTTTCTGTCTCACTGCGTCCTGCATCTGAGAGCACGCCCTTCTCCCTTTCCTTGGTTCGAGCGCATCATGTCACGAAGCAATTTCACATTCTCTTGTATATCTGCACAATCCTTTTTGTATGTTCAAGTACCACTCAAGTATACGGCGTATGTATGCCTCACACATGTCTCATCTCAATCCTGTGCCGCCCTGAAACCACACCATGCTGCATAAAAACATTTCCACTACGCTTTTTTCCTTTTTTTCCTCAACATGTTTTTGTTTTTGTTTTTTTCCCTATATTTTGTGTTTGCTCTGCGGATCATTTAAGCCGTTGCCTTTTTTTGCTTCTTCTGTTTTCCTTTATCGGAAGCCCGATGAAATCTACGCGACAAAGGAAAACCAAAACGAGACCCCCGGGGTAACAAAATGTGGCTGGATCAATGTGCGAATTCTTGTAGAGGTTAGCACGCACCAAGGGATGGCAAGCAAAAAGCAAGCCAATACCGAAACAAGCCCACACAGAACAAGGCTGTGGGCAAGTCGGGAGATGCACAGCGCAACAGGCTGGCCACTGCTATCTACTAAAGTTTTTCTTCTCCGAAACCATTTAGTCGATTCCTCATATGCGTCTTTCATCTGCGCCAACATTGACTGGTTCTTTGGTGCGGACATGATCAGCGGCTGTCCAACGTCCGCCACAACGCTGTGTCTCCATAATTATCTAGACAACGTTCTTAGAGCTAATATCGCGACCCGATTTTCATCGAATAACAACTCGAGAATTGGATCCCGTGGTCTAGTTGGTTATGGCATCTCGTTAACACCGAGAAGGTCCCCGGTTCGAGCCCGGGCGGGATCACGCTTTTTTGCTTCACAGATCTATTTTCGCTGTTGATTGAGGTGTATACTTTTGATATTGCTCTATAGTTTCTATCAGTAGCGTTCTTTTTGCAAACTGTGTTGCGGACCAGCAGACTTGCCATCTCGAAGTCAAAGGCGGCTTGCTCATGTGGTGCGCAGGTCTGTGTTGATAACCAAATCATCTCGTCCTTTCAAATGAATAACTACAGTCAATCCATCTATCCCAGCATCATCGCATTCATCTTCGCGTTCTGGATACGCAACGTCGGGCTCGCAGGAATCTAACTCATCACGCAGCTGGTCAACTTCAGCACTCAAATCCATAAATCTGTCTCTCCAATGGCAGGAGTGTTGATCGCGAGGTCTAACTCGACCGGACGGCTTCATGATGCTTGGTAGTCTTCCATCTCGTGGGGGCAGTGTCGTGGCTCTGGGTCTGTTCGTGCCCGATGAACCTGGTTGTCTGCGTGGCTGCCCTCTCTCGGCCTCGGCACTATAGATGGCCTTGGTTTGAGTGGTGTCGACCTTCTTCAAGCTAGTTCGAGATGTCCGTGAAGCTAGGCTAGGACTTTTTGTGGGAGTTGGATCATGATCGCAACTTGGCTCGTCATAGTTGGACGAGGCGTGTCTCTCGCTTGGTCTCACTGACACTGACCTATTCCTATCACAGTAGACAACTTCCTGTTTTGATCTGTCCAGTGGCGAGCTTGGTGTAAGTGGGTGTTGTCGCTCGTTGGTAGCTATTGGCGTACCGGTGTGTCTCTTTATTCTCTTCAGATTGGCAATCCATTCTGGTTTCGTTGTGGGCTTCTGATACACCTCAACTTCCCCCGTGGCTGGTTTCGATACCCTTCGCAGCGCATCTCTCGCCCAAGGTACCTCATCCTCTTCCGCATGCGGTCTTGTGTTTGAGGATTCTGGAACTTGGCGGAGTTTTGGCCAATCTTCAGCATCTGGCTCGGGTTGCTGAGGGTGCGGTCGCAACAGCCGCCGTCCTACGTATGGGTCAGAGGATTTAGTCTTTAGCGGAACGGCCCTTTTCGGTTCAGCGCTTCGACGAGGTTGCAGAGCGGCTGGCCGTAGAGCCTCTTCCGTGATCACATTGTCCGGTAGTCTCAGATTGGAAACTGCTGTAGCGTGAGTTGCTGTGGAGCTTCCACTATATGAAGATGAATACGTTTGCGCATTTGTAGTTGCCATCACTGCAACTGTTTGCCTTCTCGTGGTGGGTTGCCTGGCGATACAGCAAATGCAGTGACGCGCTGGCTGATTCATTGAGAGACTCGACAAGGTTTTTGCTCGAGGAACAGATCGAGAGCTTGAGGACATGGAAGTTGTTTGGTGACGACTATCACTGCTCCACGGATAGTTCTCGGCATCGTCAGCAGCTCGTCGGTCATCAGATTGGCTGCTTCGTTGCTGGAACGTAGTCGACGAGCTTGGGGCTTCCGAAGTCCTAGTTGGTACTTGCGACGTGCTTGAATGTTCTTCGATATCAGCAATGCATCGAGAGCAGAATGCATGACCACAAGAGGCACATGGCTCTTGAAAGGATATCCACTCGCCGCAAGAATGGCATATGTGTATTCCGGAATTTTGATCCTGTACTCCATCGCCATTTACCCAGTGCCTTGCGCGGTCTTCATCCATTGTTAGCATCGCGATAATTTTCTCGTCCTTTACAAATTGGTTGTTTGGGTCTTCGAAGGGGTTGTCCCGTTGTCCCGTTGTCGCCGACGTCGTGCGGGAAGCTAAGATATCGTGACTTTGGTATGTCCTTGGATCGGGATTCAACTTCAAGTAGCTGCTCTGCGTCTTTCGTAACAGTCGACTTTCGTCCGGCGAGCTGTCCATCCCGATGTGGGATCGAGGGGGAGTGGCATGCAGAAACACAGTACTGCGTGATGCGGGTATCACAAATCCACCCTTGCCTCTGCCTCGATGAGAAATGTCGCCATGGTTGTAACAAATTATGCTGCCATTGTCGTCGGTGAGCGTCTTGAGCTGCCCTAATCTCGTGGTGACGATTCCGGTGGGAATAGTTGGCTTCCGCCTTCCAATGTCGATCGAATGAATTCCTGATGCTGATATTTCTCGTCGCCCATGTGGCGATCCCGAGCTGTTCATATTCGTACAAGTAATAATAAAGGCCCGTTGGATGGGATAAATTCGTCTGTAACATTAGCGAGGTACATTGCTCAAAGTGTAATGATTACAAAACATCTGTGTGGCTGTCCAATAGGAAGGAAGGGACGAGTAAAAAGCAGGAGCAACGCAGCGTAATATCGACAAGCAAACGGCAATCACAAAAGGAAATAAGCAGAACGGGGAACAAAAGGAATTAAAGTTAACATTTAGTGGCATCGCGAGAGGTATAAATTGTCTGGCAATGCGCTAATGCGTTGGAATATGATGTACAAATGGGCGTCCGCCAATCCAACCAGTTGTCTATTTCACATGGGCCTGGAGGGTCTCGAGAACCTATCATTGCTGTTAGTACGGACTCGGTCTGGTCTCGAATTGCATGTATATAGTCGCATCAGAGCTTTGATATGACGTACCTCGAGCTCGATCTTGGCCTCGGCAATATCCTGCTCACTGCCGCTGCCGCTGGCAACCTTCTGGGCCTCAGCAATCTGGCTGCGGATGGCGTCGGCGCTGAAGTCCTCGAGGGCGTAGGCCTCGGGGGCGTTGATGCTGAGGGCGGAGTCGGGCTGGATGGTAGCGAAACCACCAGAAACTAATGCGTGGGTTAGCAATTCGTGCTATCGAGACAATCTTTCCGCGGTGATTGAAGAAGATGATGCCGATTGTTTCGTGGGAAATTGATGTGTTGCTCTCGGGTGCTGGACATACGGAAGAAGGACTTGGTGCTGCCGTTCTCCTCGACAACCTCAACGACACCGGGCTTGAGCTGCTCAATGGAGGGAACGTGGTTGGCGAGGACACCCATCTCACCAGACTCGGCGGGGATGTTGACCTGGACGACGTTTTGCGACTTGAAGATGGTCTGGTTGAGGTAATTAGCATGCGTTGCTGGAAATTGTCGCATTGGTGGGCGACGCTCCGAGGCGGCCGGGCGAAAGTCGCTCGTTGAAGGGCAATTGGGTCGCGAAATTCGCATCGATCGGTCTGGAGTGCGCTTCCGAAGCAGTTTATTGCGGTTAAGTCATACCTGGTGAGGCAGAGACAGGCTCAGCTTGATCTTTTTTGTTTCGGAACAGTTAGCTTCGGTGGATAAGCACAGGGGAATGGGGAGAGAGCAGTTCGCACCTTGTCGGGAATGGCCTCGGCGTAGCCTCTGCGCTGAACGGGCATGCGCATGGCGACGGGACGGGCGCGAATGGCCGCGCGGGCAATGCGGAAGGAGTTCATGATGGGCGGACGGGTTGATTGGAGTCGAGGTGATGAGATGAGCTCAATGAGGTCGTGGCACGAATCTTTGCCAAAGCAGAGCGAACAGATTCGGCTAGCGGGAAATTCCGGTTCCAGGTCACATGAAACGTCACGTGACAATAAATACGCTTCCCTGGGCGTGGTTGAACCTTTTTCTAGCACTGTTTACACGTAGATGGAGATTCAGAATATTATGCCTGCAGTACAGCTCAGCTCGTATATTCTGTCTCTGCTTTAGCCTAACTTCTGTAGATAATAGCCATATCCGTAGCAATCATGAGAGAGGTGCTGCTCAAGGTCGCCTGAAAATGAGCCTACCCTGTAGCATAGTGGTGCAAGTGTCCAAGTTGGCAGGCATCTGTTTTCACTCGAAATATTCAGCAACCTCGTGGCAAATTAGAGACGAGTTGCCGTTTGGCCCAAGCGGATGCGGTTTTTGGGCAGCAAAGGATCTACAGTGCATATAGTTTGAAATAAAGCTACAGCTGGTATAACGTCATTGCAGGCTGATGTCGCAGGGAAGCTCTTGAAGCTGCAGCTCATGGCAGATGCATGTCTTGTCGCGAGGCGAATGGCACTGGAAGGGTCTTTTTCTCCGACGAGACATGTCGATCCAAAACAAATAGCATGACAGAAGATCAGGATGATCATTTATTTTCTGACGAAAGCTACGTTGTCGGCCAGCGACCGCGATACCAAGCATGGCAATCCGGGTTGCTGGAAAACTGGGCTTACCCTACAGCGTTGCGCTGGCTCGACACCAGCGCGGGAGTCGATCTCGGAACGATCCACACCACCACAGGACAGACGGCGTGACACGCTGGCAAGCTCGCAATTGAGCTTGGCGATGAGCGGGCTCCATCACCAGATATCGAGGGTCTACTGAAGCATGTCGGCTGGAGGTGTGGGAGAGGGCATGGGAGTTGCACAAGGGGGTGGTTTTTGCGGAATGCCCGGCGGCGGGCGCGCTGCGAGAAGAGAAACCATGCGACCAAGTAAGAAAAGTAGGACAAAGTCCGGTATCGCCATCGGTGGCACACTGGCCGACGGCGTTTCTGGCTGCATGCACTTGTGGTGTGGTGGATGATGAGGAGGGGTGTGTGTGGACAGCCCTTTTGTTTTGGCCCGCCCTCTGCAGCCAAGGTTGCAGAGCAGCGTGACAGCGCATGCAGTGGCTGCTGGCCCCAAGTAATACCTGGGGGAAGGATGGGGAGAGATGGAGAGAGCAGACGATGAGTGCGTGCCCGAGAGCGGTGTTGTCGGCAAGTAGAACGAGGAGGGGGGGGAGAGAAGGCAGTGAGTGGATTGGGAGGCGAAGAAACAGCATGCAAGACGGCAAAGTGAGCGCATCAAAGAACAGACCTCTCTCTTGGTGTCCAGATGACCTGCCCAAGCCAAGGAAGAGGCAAAGACAAAAAAAGACAAGCCAGTGGAGAGTTGGTCACCGAGGCGTCCTGGCGCCGTGCTACATCAACCTGCAAGTGATTATCAATTGTCCAGTGGTTTTCTACTGTGCCGCTCAACCGTGCATGTTTAGCTGGTGACCTGTCTAATTCGCACCTTTGCTGCATGAGCGTGGCTTTCAAGGTGGCGGAAGGGAAAGGATGGGCTCAAGGTCCCCGAGAAGCGGTTCAGACAAAAACATCTATGCCACTTCTCGGCCGGCGTTTTCTGACATCAAACCGCAGCCAGAGAGCAAGCAAGCAACAAGCCACTGTGTCTGCATGCATGCATGCATACATGCATCGCTGCAGCCACCGGCAGGTCTTTCATCAGCTCGCTTGTGCGCATATTGGCACGGAAAGAGAAAAGAAGGGTGGGCGAGACGCTGCGAAGCCGGCGGCGGGGGAATAACTAGGTGTGTGCCCTTTGCTGCATGAGACGGGATTGGAGGAGGGGACCTTTTTCCTTCGACAAACACGTTGCAGCGGCCTGCATGCATGAAGCAAGCGTGCAGTAACTAAGGGGAAGAGAGAACGAGTCGATGGCTGGTGTAAGCCACGATCCGTGCAGAAGTCAGAAGTCGGCTTCACAACCTTGACGAGCTTGGTGAAAGGGAAAGGATCACAGGTGACACACATAATTGACTGTATTGAACATTCTCTCTCTCTCTCTCTCTCTCTCTCTCTTGTCAAAAGTGGCAGTTTTCAGCATTTGTATGCGTCATTATTCTTTCCATCATATGCTGGTCGTGACTACTACGCAGCGCGCGATCAATTGTTACTATGGGGAAAAGACTGGTGGGATTTAAGCTTTTCGCATGCTTGCGTGGTCCCGGGGCCAAAAGTTTAGTTCAAGGTTTTTTTGTCCTTGGGTTTACTTCTTTTGGTAAGAAAACATTATGCAGATTTTTCTTCTCTCTCACTCAATTCCAGACCCATTGTTTCGGGATGGATGCCGCGGTCTGGCTGGCTGGCTGGTAGAGAGTCGAGACACAGCAACAGCAACACCAAAAACATCAGACTGTTTTTACGCCGTGACTTGGACCCATCCAGGGCTCGGACGGTAGAAATAAAAGACGCAGAAAAAATAAAATAAAATATGGACGGATGATTTCATCTCCACTCGCCAGTAAAAAAATTATCGTTCTTGAACAAGTTAGTCTAGGCTTGGATGCGGCTCGCATCGGGATCGGGTCTTTTTAATATTGAAACCAGAAATAGTGCGTGTCTGACAGGAACAAGAGCCCAGACCAGGTGCACAGTGCGCATTTGACAGCAGCCGATGCTCCTCTGCAAGTCGCAAGGCAGTGTGCATGCAACAGGTGTTGTTTTCTACGACTTGCTTATCTAGCAATTCACATGTTTACCTAGTTCTTTTTTGCTCCCAGTGTCTCGCCCAGGTCATGCCGCCAAGACGTCGTCTTGCCAAGAGCCAGAGCACCGAGCACCCGCGGCGATCGCATTTCCAGTTCATTCCTCCCTCTCTTTCTCTCTCTTCTTTCTGAACGGCGCTCAAGAAAAGGAGATGAAAGAGGGGTTCCCTCTCAAAGAAGAGCGTTCCTCACTACAATTGCCTAGCGTTATGGAGCACATGGCAAGGGCACGAAACGCAGCTATGCCCTGCTCTCTTTTTTTTCGCATAATAGAGATCGCCTAGTTATACATGACAACGGAAAAATACAACAAGAGGAGAGAAGGGCTAGCTGAAAGTGCTGGCGTGGACAGGATTGGATGGCGCAACTGTCAGGTGAGCAATTCTTCATGTATCAGCAGAAATGCCAATACCACCTCGGCGTCGCCCACTCTCGTTGCGTGGCTTTTTTTCTTCTTCACCAAAGCTTTCAGTAGCTCGAGCCTGCACTGCAACCATGTTTTTATTTATGTCCGACGTTGCAGCGTTCGATCAGAAGTGCGTGCTCCAAACCAGATGTGCTCCAGTTTCCTCGCCCACTCTACCACGTCCTTTGGCACTGCACCCAACCCAGCAATGATCCATCTGCCCATAAAAAAGTCGCGACTCGTGCAGGTATCGCATGTTTCTTTTAGGGCTCTACGGCTCCTGTTTCAAAGCGCAGCCCATGGTCCAAATAAAAGTCCCTCTTTATTTTATTATTCTTAGCTACCAGTAGCGCGGCGCGAAATCACCAAGCTAGGGTGAACAGGACAGCTCCAAGCTGCCAGATCGAGCTTGGCAAACGCATCCCCTCTTTTTTTTCCCTTTGCGCTTTTCCCACCTGTAATATGGGATTGTGCATCCAAAAAAGGGGGGGAAAGGAAGAAACGTCCGGACAGCTCTTCACCGCTGGAGTGACGTCGTGAGAACCCTTGGGTCAGTTAGACGGCAGACATTGGACAACGTCCGTCGGGATGCGGCCCGAGGCCACCTATATTTCCTTTCCCCCATGTAAGCTGCGTGCGAATGGTGGCGCACCACAGATGCAGACAAAGCAGAAAGAGGGGGAGAGGAGGGGGAAACGTTATGCGTGATGGGCAAAGTCATGAACAAGGGGAGAGGAATCCCGAGCCTGAAACGAGACGAGGGTGCATATAATTCCTCATGCTGCCGCTGCGGTGCGGCGGCGCGCGCTGCCTGCTTCATTCGGCTTTGGCGCAAAAGTCGTCTACTACGTACTGGTACACCTGTCTGGACCCTTGCTGCTCTCGGTAGGGGAAACCTCGCAGCTGAACGATGCTGTAGGCTCTCTGCTGTCCCAGTTCTGTTGTAGAATGCATCAACCACGCGCTTCTGGACTGCCAAGGTAGGGCCTGCGCGCCGCATCCAAAATTACATGTTCTCAACAGATTTCCAGCCGATGAGAGACAAAAATAATCAATAATTGAATCTTACCATCGCATCGGCCACGGAGTAATCCCATCGTGACCTTGTCGCCGGCATGTCTTCCCCGGGAGGGCCTCGGCCCGCGCTCGTTCACGATGCCATCTGAGGTCTCATCTCTTGTCATCTACACTTGCAGGTTCTAGACTTTTTCAAGGTCCAAAAGACTCAGGATAGCCGAGATTCCCTCTAAACTTTTTTTTGGGTTACTTCTTTGGGCCAAGGTTTGAAGAACGTTGCACCGGGGTGGCCTTGCAAGGCGTTCTAGAATCTCAGGTGAAAGAAATTGGTTCAGTTGGCTGTTCCTCTGCGTGCCGTTTGGTGCCCTGTGCTTGTGTGACCAGCGGACTAACATCCCGCCCCCCTCAAGTCCGTTTTTAAAGCCAAAATCCTGCTTATGCTTGAATCTAGGAGGGAGGCGAGACGGATTACGAGAGCTGCAACAGAGCCAGCACACTGTGCGCGCGACGCCATCGGCGACGGTAACTGAAAAGGAAGGAAAGACGACGCCCGGTGTTGTACTCGCATGTCTCAGCGACAACACGCTTCTTGTCCCAATCCCGTATGGAGCGAGCGAGTCGGGGGACGTGCATGCATGCAATGCAATGGGTGCTGTGTGCTCTCCCGCGCCGCCGCAACCCAGGGTCAAACCAGCATGGCGGTCACTTTTTATTTTATTTTTGGTTGCCAAGTAATAAAGTACATACCAGTACGACGGGCAGTGCAGCAAGGGTCCTCGCGAGCCTGTCAGTGTCAAACCTGCCCGACCTGCTGCATCCAGATGACCAGCCGCGTGGTACGATGGCATGGCTCTGGTGGCTTGCCAGTTTACGGCTCACCGCAAAGCACAGATTCGATATTGGACCGAACAGGAGCCCTAGCCAGACATCCTACACTAGGCGGAAAAGAAAGGCTCGCCACCACTTCTATCTTCTCACATGCTGGGAATGCGACCAGGTTTCGGGATGCTATTTCTCTTGGCTGATGCCATCAGGAATGCAACAAGCTAGCGAAACCACTGAATGAAACACGAGCCCACCTGGTGGCATCTGATGAACGGGAGATGAATGCCACCTCCCCCCAAAGTGCCCAGAAGAAATGCACTAGGTGTGCTGGACTAGGCTGGCCAAGAGGAGATCAGATGTTCATGTGTCGTCATCCTGCCTCCTAAGCTTAACCGCTTGAGGGAGCCCGAGGGCTGGGGTGCATTAGACCGGCGAGTGGCACACAAGCCCATGTTTCCCATCCCGGTACGTGATTACAGCGAGGGGGGGAACTGCTCGAGAGAGTTGAGAGAGGATGGGTGAACTAGACAATGCGCCATGGTCCTTGTACCAGTATGGGTTCGAGTGAGGGGTCGGCACCAATGGTCGGCCGCCAACGGCGTGTTGCCATTTCGGGCCATGCTTCCAGGGTGGGCTTGTCCAGCCGTGACAAAGAGTGTGGTATCGTGAGTCGCTTGCCAGCTTGCGTAGAGTAAGGAGTATGTACATACGTACCCGTCATGCCGGTTACCAGCAAAGTGGGATGATGGCGAATGGGACGACAGACGAGGCTACGTATACGTAGGTGGATGGGCGAAACGGGCAACAGGACGGTAGTTAGCGTGCTGTGGCGTGGGTGGTGCCAGCATGTCACGGCAGCTGCCATTGGACAATTCCGTCTCGCCGAGCGGGCACATCTGGGATGAAGGGCCAAGCAACGCGGATCAGAGGGGGGGGACCCTGAGAATGAATTTGCCTCATACTAGTTGATGCGTTTCCTTTTTTAATTGCGGAGGCGAATGACCCAGTTGCAGCAATTGTCAACAATGTGAGGTTGAGGAAAACGCCCCCATTGTCAGCGCCGATCTTGCCACTGGGACAAGAGGCAATGGTCGGCAGGACCTGAAAACAGGCTGTTGGCAATGTGTATGTACGTGCAGGCCCTTGCAGGGCGTTGCGGGCACCCTCATGTACGTCTTACTCGCCCGGAACGGTTTCTGCAAGCTTTTGGAAGCGTGGGTGTCTCACTCTGGGCTAGCGTGAGATTCGGCTCTGACCATGCAGGAAGCTTAGCAGGGACTCGTCAGCGGTCTTTTGTGCACTGTGCACTGTGTGCTGAACAAGGTTATCGCCTTGCTCGCCCTGTAATCATCCTTCCTAATAAGAGAGACGCATAATACGTAGCAGTACATGACTGGGGGGGGGAAGGGCCAAGGCTGAAGGAGAGATGTGCAGTCAGCCCCAGGTTGCAGACAGTAATAGCGTCGTAGCAGCAAACGCTAGTCAACGTCGCTAGGGATCCCAAGGGGAGGGGGGGAAAAGGAAATGGCAAGTCGTATTGGAATCTGACCTGAGCCTTCTGGGACGCCATCTCGAACTAACACGAAGAGCGAGAGAGCGAGCTGATCGGGAAAGTCGATGGGTAAAGTAGACTAGGGCAGGGTTCTGGACGGGGGTCAGCAAAAAGGCGAAGCAGTCAGGATTATACGGGCCATTTAATTGGTGGCAGACAGACCGGGACCCGAGAGAGAGGGAGAACCGGCCGGCCGCCGGCTAATGATGAATCAGGTATTGGAAATTACAGACCAAGAGGGCCAATCAACCAGGCACCGAGGCATCGAGGATGGGAGGTTTCTGTGTGGTGGAGAAAAGAACGGGTGTGATTTCTCAGCCATTGCGCGTGAGGGAGCCCATTTGATGTGTGCGACGGCGGTGAGCATCCGCTGTAACTGCTCCGTCAGGCCTAGCGCTGCGGCCGCCTTTGTTGTTTGGTTGGACGGCTTGGAGGTACCTAGAAGCGGATGATTACAGTGGAGAGGAGGAGGAGGCGAAGTGTGCTGTAGAAAGGCATACGTTTATATTACAGTGGATAGCTACCTAAAATGCCCTTTTCTGGGCGGGCGCCGCACAGTGCGATTTCTGCAGCAGTGGACGGGCGGCCTCGGCCACCGAAAGCGGGCTGCACTGCACGTGAAGTTTTTGCGCAGCGAGCGACCAGTGAGGCATTTCCCACTGCGCCGCGCTGTGCGAGAGGGCCCCGAAAATTTTGATTTTTAGTGGCTCAGTCCACTGGTTCCAAGGGCTGCGCGCTGTGTTTTTTTCTGCGCACTGTGCTCCAGGTCACTACGCCGAGTCTGAATCGGGATGTGAGTACGTAGTAGAAAAATAAATAAAATCATTTGCCCGCCACAAAACGGAAGTGATCCAGTCGTAGCGGCTTCTGCAACCAGGTGGGCAGCTCTCCACAGCGCAATTTTCCACCACGCGGCGCGGTGCTGTGTATTTTTTTTTCATGCCCTGGGTTGGTACCGCGACGCCGCCCACTACGCCGTAACAGAACGCGGTCTTGTTAGCGGTGGGCCCGTGTACTTGGCTATGCGATGGGCAGTGTAGGATGACTCTGAATGAGGCAGTGATATAGAGAGAGAGAGAGAGAGAGAGAAGAAAAGAGAAGCAAAGCATATTAGTCACATATTCTTCTTCTTCTACCGATAGAGTCATCTCGCATCGAATTTGGTTGCCAATTCAAAGCCACCAATAGTTCCGCAGACTGCCTGCATTGTTAGTGATTGTGCCGTGTATTGGTAATACAAGCCCGGCTGGTGCTACAGTGCAACACTGTATCTTTTCAGGGCCTCGGCCACCAGTCGGCCACCACTTGATCACCAGTCAGCAGCCCCTTCAGTCTCGCCAAAAGGTAAAAATTTACAGCGCTCTCTCCCGGTACTTGCCTAGCGGGTAGGTAACGAGTCGTCTGGCCCCGGAAAAGTTATGCGCACTGTGCCACTGCGGCCAGGCCCTCTGTTGCCAAGCCTGAAAGAGACTCAGTGTGTGTGCTGCGACATGCCCAGTGCCCACCCACTCATCAGCCCACACCACAATCACACCCACTGAGCGTACCGGCAGTCTACGGGTGTACCTCATTTTTAGTGACCTCGCCGCTGCCATTCTAGGTACAGCGATACCCGCTAGAATTTTGCTGATTTTTTCTTCTTCTTGCCTGCTATTTTTTTCCGGCGCCGTCGATACCTACCACTGCCACTCAGTCACCCAACAGTGGGAATCCACACTGGAACCTGCCAGGTGCCCACCAGCCCTGTCGCCAGCTGCGAGCCCGCCAGCTGCCAGTCAGCCCGCAACCAATATATCCTGGGGGGCCCAGCAGCATCCATCCATCCATCCACCTTTTGCTCACTCTCTCGACTCGTCCTATTACTCTGGCCGTTTGTCGTTTGATCTCTCTTCCTTTCTCCCTACACATCTACACATCGACCTTGTCCTGCAGCAGTCTGCTTTTGTTTTCCCTTCATCAGCTCTGCTGCTCGTCAATCACGACTTGCACCACATCACACACACTCTCTCGCCCTGCACCTCTGACCAGGTTCACCGAGACACGATCGATTTAACCTTTTGCCGTTTTGGGGCCCGCCTGCAACCAGCACCCAGCAATACCACCACCACCTCTGCAGTCTCAGCCTGCCTACGCCCTCCTGCGCAGCCACCACCACTCACACGCAATCCAGGCAGAAAAGCCATCGAATAGCCTTCTCGCCGCGCCGCACTCCTCTCGCCACCAAACTCGCTAGGCCATCCTGCGCGTCCGATCCAACGTCATTTTCCTTGTCGCCAAGACTTTTTTTTCGTCTCGCCTGTTCCTGCGCCCAAACTGCGACCACAACAATTCTGCTTCGCTCCTCACGACGACTGCTTAACCTTGCCGTTTCGCCCGCTCGTCTTGTCGTGATTTGCTGTTTCTCGCCATTGCCAGGACCTGATCAGCTTCATCGCCACTCTCCAAAACCTCTCTACCACCACTCTTCCGAATCTCCTGGCTGTTGACGATGAACGCCGTTGCCTTATAGCACAACCGTCCTCAGGGACACTTTTGAACACTTGAAAATACATGAGCTTTTCAAGCTCTCGCAGAGGCAACTGTACTGGCATACACGTCCCGTCTGCTCTACGCACCAACACAAACCATTTACTCAGCAACAGCCAGCGATACAGCCCTATACGGCACCAGCACAACTACACGCTCCTTGACACCAAGTAAAGACGCTCTACGCGAATTCTTGTGTCGTTGATCGACCACTCATCACATCACCAAACACATCACTATACGCACATACACGCAATGAACTGCTCAGATACAATCTCACAGGCGCCCACCTGGGCCGCCCAAACGACAGAGGAGGAAGACCTCGACGAGCCTCCCGAGCTGCGGCTTCACCACCCCAAGCCTCAGCAATTTACTAGATCCGCCATCCGACGACCTTCCGAGCAGCCCTCCCTCCTCACCAAGGCCTTCAAGGAACATGACCACGATGACTTCCGTGAGCCTCCCCGCTCTATTCTCACCACTGGTGGCCAGCGTCGTCGCTCCATGGCTAGCACCGTCAGCATCGCCTCCACTGCCGATCTCACCAGTGATACAGGTCTGACCAGCCCTTCGCGCACCAACACCCCTAGCCCGCCTATTCCCGAAATGGCCATGCTCCGTCTCAACCATGACGGTTTCCGCATCAGTCCCAATGCCATCTCCCAGGGTCACACCACCGAGGGACAGGCCCAAAAAGCCCCCAAGGAGGCGCCTCGCAAGCGCTGCATCCAGTTTGCCTGTGCTGCCAAGCCTCAGGGAGAAGCCCCCGTCAACTCGGCCCCCTCTGAGAAGGCTCCCGTCGCTCAGGAGCCGCGCCGCTCATGCATTCGCTTTGCCTGCCCGCCTCGCCCTGCGGAGACCAAGAACACCCCGCCACAGGCTTCCGTGTCCGCTCTCGCATCTGCATCGCTTCCTGCCGCCGAGTCTCCCTCCACCCCCAAGAAGACCTCTGCCCTCTCCGCCGCCCTCGCTGCCAGCCCTACTACTGTTCGTCGCCTCTCCTACAGACCTCAGGCCGCCCGGCCCAAGTTCCTGCGCGCCAACTCCACCGACCTCGTCAAGGATTCCTCGCAGTTTCACGAATTTGCCAGTGGCATTTCTCGCGAGGATGACTGGATTCGCCAGGACAACAACACCGCCATCCGTGACAAGCTCACCATCAACGATACCCTGACCAAGGAGATCAACTTTCGCCGTCTTGCCGATGAGGCTGAGGAGGAGGCTCTTCTTGAAGAAGATGCGAATAAGAATGACGGCTCTGACGAGGATGACGAAGATGACGAGGAGGAGGATGAGGACGAGGATGATTACGACGATGAGGAAGAGGAGGATGAGGACGACGAAGATCTGGAGGACTGCGATGGCTATTCTACCGATGAGGAAACTGGCTTTGCCGACTCTGACGATGACGAGGAGGACGAGAACATGATGCTCTGGACTCCCAGCCACACCAACGCCGGTGGTCACAGCTCCAGCACCACCCTTCTTGCTCGCCGTCCTTCCGCCGCCTCCCAGCTTTCTGATGCTTCTACCATCTCCAACCGCAGCCGCAAGCTTGGCCGTCGCTCCAAGCCTCGCGATATCTACTCGGACCACGAGGCTCACGATCTCCCTGACAGCACCGACTTTGTGTGCGGCACCCTCGATGAAGACCGCCCCATCGAGGAAGCCTACATGTCGTGCCTTGCTGCTCGCCGCAACGAGAAGCTACGCCTGATTCCCCAGGACATTGATCCTAGCTTCCCCACATCGGATCTCGAGAACGACGATGACGACGATGAGCGTCGTCATGGCAGCGAAGAGGCCACATGGATGCCCGCCAAGATGGACGACGTCCACGACGACGACAGATCCCGCCGTCGCAGAAAGAGCGAGCAGGCTTCACCTCGCAAGTTCCACTCCCCGCCACCCAAGCGACGCATGTCACCGGCTCCCAAGCCTCGCGCTCGCTCTCCCAGGCCTCTCTTTGACCGTCGCTCGCCTCGCCGCATGCGCTCTCCCGCGCCCCGTGCCCTCACCACCCCTCTTCAGTCCCCACGCCAAGGCAAACCTGTTCAGTTCAAGCTCGCCGGACGTCCCGATGTGACTCACACCAAGTCACTACCGAGACCTGCTGCCATGTTCCGCATCAAGTCCCAGCGTGCGGCCAAGCGACAGGATGACGAGATTCACGTGCGCGGCGCTGTCGACATTGTCAAGGGCCTCGAGAAGAAGCGCCAGAGACGCAAGGAGAAGTTTTACCAGAAATACTGCAACAAGGCCCGACGTGGCCAGATCCCCGAGCGAAAGACTCAACCTGGCCGTGGCGCCGAGCGCATGAAGGAGCTCGGTCTGCTCATGGCAGGCAAGAAGGATCCCGGCAATTATGTGCTGTCTGTTTAAACAGCGCATGCTGCCTATTTTAACCCGTTTTATGGCTTCTCATCAGATGCCACATTTTCTTATATTTTCCCCATTTTCAAATTTGCATCGCACGGCGCTGGATAACTGGATACACATTTACCAGGTTGATTATCATCTTTTATTGCCATTTTTGCAGGTTGTCATTCGTTTTGACAAGATCCATGCACATACTTTTTTATATACTGGGCGCTTCTGGCGATACCAATTTGTACATATCTTTTTCTTCCTTTTTAGCTTTCAGGACACAATGTGTATATTGATTGAGCTTCATTCGCTTAAAGCACTCGTTTAAATACCCAGCATAGCATAGGGAACATCTATAAGACTGGAGTTTGACACCTATTTTGGACAACAGCAGCATATATAGCATATACAATGTAAATATTGAACCCACTGATTTCCGACAATAATCTGCTTAGAAATGACGAGCTTTAATTCCAAACAAAAGCCATTGTTATTATTATGCTTGCGCTAAAATTGTTTATTCAAATTAAATTCCAGAGTGCATCAAATCCGCCGACTTACAATGCTGTGGCGAGTACTCGTGGCCTGACAAGCTAGGCATCAAGCCCGCGAATCAGAGCAGGCAGCGCCACAACAGCGGTTTTTTTGCCAGCGGTCGCGCCACCCGCCAGTACCTGCTTGGCCGCCCAGCGGCCAGCTAGTCAGCAGCCGTAGAGGCCAAATAATCCGCGCTATTCTTCCGAGGCAACAAGGGCCTAAAACAAAGAACCACCACGTATCCATCCTGCCTTCTTTGGCTCCAGTCGACCCGAATTCGAACCTCTCTCCCTTCTCGTTCAAAACCACGCGACCAACAAACAACAAGACGTTACAACCGCACCGAAGCCCAACATGTGGATTGTCAACTGGTGTATGTGACGGCATAATTTCTTCCACCACCTCCCCCCCCTTTGGCACGAGCGCGGCCGGTTTCGATGGGCTCGACAGCTCGCCATGCCACCACCACCACCACCCCTTTAGCTTTTGCCAAGTTCCTTCAAGATTGCATCTTACTGACACGTGCGCCTGTCGCGGGTGACTGCAGTCTACGACGTTCTGTCGTCTCTCGGCCTGCTCAACAAGCACGCGAAGCTCCTGTTCCTCGGTCTCGACAATGCCGGCAAGACGACGCTCCTGCACATGCTAAAGGTTCGACGACGACGTCCTCCCCTCCCCCTCCTCGTCGAATAGACGATGCCCGCGAACGGTCCCTGTGTTGGATGCGCTGGACGGGCCGTTCGATACGTCGAGACGAGAGGACATGATGATAACGAAATGAATACTGATACGAGGGATTCTTCTAGAACGACCGCGTCGCTGTCCTGCAGCCCACTCTTCACCCAAGTGAGTTGCCGCGATACGATAGGGTCCGTTGGAGTCGTCCGGAAGATGCTGACAAAGGTGTGTGCTAGCCTCTGAAGAGCTTGCCATTGGCAACGTTCGCTTCACCACATTCGATCTCGGTGGCCATCCCCAGGGTAAGATTTCCCCTCCTCCCCTTGAAAAATACACACCCCTCCCCGCCGCCGCCGCCGCGAACGAAACCCATTCCGTTCCTTGCAACAAACCACCAATCTCCGTGCATTGTTACACAGAATAGAGAGAGTCGCTAACCGCAACCCCTCACCGCCGCTGCAGCCCGCCGTATCTGGAGAGACTACTTCCCCGAGGTCAACGGCGTCGTCTTCCTCGTCGACGCCAAGGACGAGGAGCGCTTCCCTGAGGCCAAGGCCGAGCTCGACGCGCTCCTGGCCATGGAGGAGCTCGCCAAGGTGCCCTTTGTCATCCTCGGCAACAAGATCGACCACCCGTCCGC
>JARDXD010000553.1:0-35392 GCA_029218145.1 Aphanocladium album
TTATTACTATTCTTATTATCCTATTTAAAAATCTCTACCCTTACGTATTCTAAATACAATCAATGTCGAAAGATTTGAGGTGCTGATGTATGCTTGCGCATCCAGCGTTTGTAGGGCCTGGCGAGTGTCCTGCCACAAAGCTGGCCGCTATCAAAGCAACGGAGTACCAGTGTGTAGTTTCTGCGTATTTAATAACGCCTGTCTTCCGCCAATCTCTCATAAAGCCCAGCGAATTAAAATTCTGCTTGCTCGGAGCATCAATGAACGCGACCAAGCCGATGGCAAGCATCCAACTGCCAACAGTCGCTGTTCGTAGCCAGCAAACGGCGCTCCAGGCAGACGTCCGGACATCGCTGCGCTTCTGCAACGACACCTCAAATGACGTTACTATTTCTTGCAAAGAAGACATTACGAGGTTACGAAAGGAAGGAAACCTATGGATCATTCCGGCATCTAGCTGCCGAATGCACGTATCCGTGCAGCAGCTTGGGCGCACCTCCAGCGAGCGACCAGATACAAACGCGCTGCGGAGCTGCATTGAGAGCTGTGATGTACGTACTAAACTTATTACAAGAAACTATCCCGACGAAGCTGATGAGTGCAGATTTGGGAACGCTTGAATTTGAAACTGCGGCATTGTGACACGACGGACGATCGACAGCTCGAATTTTCCGTACAACATCCTGATCTGTCGGCGTCCTTGATCTGTCCACCAACAGCAGCAAAAGCCGAGCTTCAGTATATTCGCTGCCAAATTGAAGTAACTAGAATCTCAGACACGGAAAGCACAAAAAAGAGAAAACGCGGTACTCCTGATGAGCGCGGAGAGAAGACGACCCCGCCAGCCCGGATTGAGACCTCCTCATGCACTGACTTGAGCACGCAGGATCGTTCTGCGGTGCACGATTTCATCGCTGGATTGAAAACAACGTCGAATAACGTCCCTACTAAAGCACTAGAAAGACTTCTGCATGCGGCAATGACTGCAATCATCACGGGTTCGACGAGGCACTATTCAGACGTGAGCATCAGACGAGGCAGCACCGCGACGGCGTTAGTGAGGCTCATGCCTGCAGTGTTTCATGTGGCCTACGTTAGAGTAAGTGTCAATCTGAACACAAAATCGACGACACTGCTAACTTTGACAGAACATTGCAGATCGAGTACAGCACAGTCCAGTCATAGCCAGCGCTCTGACCGCGATGCACAACACAGCCCAGTCACCTGCGTTGAAGAGGAAGACTGGCTATCTCGCTGAGCAAGATGACATCGAGACAAAGCTTTGGTGCTCTATTCTATCCACCGTAAAGCCACCGCATGTACCTGGGCCAAAGATGATTGCTGCCAATTCGGCTAGTCAAGAGACGAAAGTAGCCGAGACCATCGATCACGGCTTAGGAGCGAGCTTGGTTTCATTCGGAGAGGGTCTGCTCTCCTCGTATATTTCAAGCAATACGGGAAGCAATTTTGAGATATTATCCTCACAAGAAAGTCTACCTACTGTGCAAATCGATCGATGCGTGTTCGACGAGGTGTTACCGGTGCTGGACGGTCACCCGATCGACTCAAGGACTGACGATGTAGAAAATCTAGTTGTAATTGGAAGCGGAGCCCTAACTCCGCCTCATTATTTGTAAATCAGAAACCAATAAAAACAATTATATTTGAAAAGAGTCGTATAGTTATTATGAATGCACTCTACTGCAACCCATGCTGGTGAGGATGCCAGCCTTGCACCAGTTAAGCAGCGTGCGGAACAAGAAACGCCGAGTTGTATGCCATGTCCCGTTGTAAATCCCAAATAATAAAAGAGTAGTATGTCCCGATCCGCAAGCTTATTTTCTCGCGTTGTCCTTTCCGCGACCGCGACCGCCTGCCGCCGCGGCACCGCCCTTCTTCTCCTTCTTCTTCTTCTGCTCCGGCTTGAGCGTGGCGTAGTGGATGTACCACAGCAAGCCGGCCTGGACGCCCAGCCCGATGAGGACGACGATGAGGTTGGTGAACAGGTTTGGCTGATCGTTGAGTACAGCAACGGCTTCTTTTGTCGCGCCGACTGATCGCAGAAAATCGAATTTGCCCATTTTATTGGTGTGAGGAACAATCGCTGTACTTCTCGCTTTCAGCACCGCTAGGCGAGGACGATGGAAATAGTAGATCAGATCGTTATGTAGCGACTAGAGGGATATGATGTTTTGCAGTATTTTGTAATTAGAAAACGCCTTTTCCATAGATTTGAAAGTTCGAAAAATGCGAACGGGAAAATGGTGCGAGGATCGAAGATGAAGAGAAATTGCGTGGGTTGAAACACGGAGTGTTGCGGGTTCGCCTGCGACGGCCAGGGTTGATGTCTGGTGTTTCATGACGACAGCTTCCACGTAAGTTATGCAGCGAGCCAGCTTTCCGTCACTGCAAAGACGGGGCATAAAAAATGCATCTCAAGAAATAGTTTCAATGTTCAATGCTAACTTTTACTATGCAAAAATGTGCGACTTCATTCGTCATACGGTCTGGTCTTGTAATCATCGCCGACGGTACTAGCAGTCCTAGCGCTCACTACGGCGATTTCAATTGTGCCTCTCGCACAGCAGACGCTTTCTTTTCTTTCCCACCCGAGGATTCTGAACCCGACGCAGCGCTCGAATCAGATTTTACTTTGACACTGTTTCCGATATCTTCGCTTCTTTTGGGGCGCATTTTGCTCTTTAGCCAAGTGCAGCCCGATACTAAGCCCTCGACGAACGCTAGCAGCATTGGCGCAATGGTCTCCGCTAGGAACAGAGTCGCAAAGACCATGGCCAGCGTAAGAGCGATAAAATTGACATCGCTCTTGAGGACGTCCTTGTTTACCGTCACAGGTGTCGAGACCAAGAACATACCGATGATGTTGATGGACACCATGTTGGTGAACAGCCGTCGGGCGCTCTTTGGGGTCTGGTAACGCTTACACGCGATGATGGCCTGCTTGATACACACCACGGTGCCGTATGCGACGACAGTGTTGAATGTGAATGGCTGCGAGTAGAAAGAGTAACAGACGTAGGCAAAGATGGCCATGTCAAAGAAGACGAGGAGGAACTTGGGTGTGCGCGGCTCGACATGACCATCATCTTCTGGTGCTGTGGCTGGGCTTGTAGACTGATAGTCCTCGTAGGTGTTGATGATACCTTCAAGATCGTCCTTGAATAACCCGACTAGTTGATCGGCGGGACGGCCAAGCTTGTAACAGGCAGTATATTGGATGTAGCGCTCGGTTCGCACCCGAATAGGCACCTCGTCGGCGGAGACGGCTTTACCCTGGGCGTTGAAAGTCTTGATTGTCATAAGCTCCGTGTTGATTGCGTTGTCTGCGAGTTCCCAATCAGTGGCCTTTTCACCATCATGCCTTCCACGTAACGATCGCATCTGGCGACGTGTAACAAGACGCATCACATAGTCGCGCAAAGGTGGCGAGAATTGAACGCCAATCTGCCATGACATGGATAAAGCAAGCATCATGATACGAAACCACGATGTTTTGTATGCTGCATGGATTTCGGGCACCACTGCCGCCAGAGCGTACACGGTGCTGCCAACGAATACACCAAGCAATCGCTCCAGGCTCCAGTTAAAGAGCAGCCACAATGAGTGGTAGGGATATCGCCAGAGAAACCACAGCTGGCAAAGGGTGACGATGCGGCCACCAATGGAGCGCTGATTGTAGGAACGCTCACTAAGAAATCCAGCGGCGACATCAGGATAACAGGCGCTAAAGACAAGGAATATGATGAAGAGGTTCGTGAGATAGCGCTCTGTGCGTGGGACGGCCGCTTTGAAGCCATGGCGCCACATGGCGAGTGTACGACGCACGCCAGAGGACGAACGACGAATAGCACCACGGCCAGAAGAGGTATGAAAAGGGGAGTTGAGCAGGGAATCGAGTTTTGACTCCACATTTTGAGCATTCAAACTCGCCAGGAGGGCGCGAAGAGATGATGCGAGGTGCGGCCACGATTCTTCAGCAGCGTCGAGAAGTTTTTGCTTCTGCTTCTCAGCATTGATCATGTCATCTTCATTGATCTCTGTGACACTAGAAGCACAAGAGTGAGAAGAATCATTCTCCTCTTGACAAGTAGAAGAAGAGGAAGATGACGGCCCACTGCCGCCAGGCGGTAGATGCTGGCGGACTAAACGGCGGATGGCTTCCTCTTCTGTAGGCAATTCATCTCGAGGGATGGAGGGGAAAGATTCTCGGAGAATGTCGAGAACGTCGTTGTGATTCAACCCGGTGCTCCAGACAGCAGCGTAAACAGGGTCCTCAGGCCGATTGCGACTGTTGTACGGAACAGACCAACGCCAGACGAAATTTATGGCTGCGAGAGCCCCGTTCCCAGTAGCTTTGAGCATTATTGGCGGGTAGTACAAAAATACCACGTCAACAGTGTTACTGCACGAGTCACTTTCAAGGTTCGGGCCGCTGTGGACGACCAGACGCTTCTTTTTAGATGAGAACTTCGGATCTTTGATGCTGTATGGTGAACATTCCTCACCTATGCAAGGACTCTTTGCCATAACGCAATGTACACGTAGGACTGCGCTGCATGACGGGATGCGCATTCTCTGCTGAGTTCAATGACCCACTGGTCCAAGAATAATAATACAGTCACAGTGTTGTAGTCGGTGAATTGAGACATCCACCCTGACGATCCTGCCCGAGATCCTTGCCAAGCGCAGAGCCTCAACCTCCAGTAGCCGTGGTACTTCGGTAGAAAGGCGTAATGATTGGCGATGATGCGGGCTCTATTTTACCAAGGAAAATAAACAGCGAAATTCTGAAGGTGGACACGAGGCCAGTGAGTGATCGGCCACGCGGTGAGCGAGGGCCGCAGGCGCAGGTGGTTGTTAGTGAGTCCATCTCCACTCGCGATGGAGAACTGCTCCGTGACCAATCTCCTTGTGTCTCCTGTGCAGCTATGCTTCGATGCCATTCTAGCAGTAAGAAGCACCGGTAGATCTATGGAGTCACGGCGGGAACCATCCGCCACCGCTCCCACGTTTTCTCCTGGCCGGAGTGCTTTGCGAGTCGGCTACCGACAGGATAAGCTCATAGGTCCATATTACGGAACTGTTTGTCGTAATACGATAGAAATCCATCGAAGTTACGCTACTTGGTCCCTTCAAGACAGAAAATTGCGAGTCCAGGGAGGCATTGCGTTCCGAGAGGCTGTGACTTATCCCGGCACGTTGGGGCCCATATCGTTACGTGGCAGCGAAGGGAACACTCGAGCGAAAATCATACCTGTATTCGATCTCGATTTAAAGGAGAAAACTTTCGAACCCAATATGCCGGATCTTCAGACTCGAAGTAAACTCGGCTGCCACAATGGCATGCTGCGTCCATGCCTAACAGCAATGGCAAGCCGCGGCGGACGGTAGGTATCGGCATATGAAGCGAATGGCTCAATTGCGACATGTAGGATAGTAATGCTGTTGCAGCAATATTGGTCTGGGTCCAGTTACACGGCGACGTCAAGCGTGTCGCTTGCCTCTTCAGGACCAGACTTGCTAGTAGGTTGGGTGGCGGCGCTCGCATGCTTTTAGCTTGCATTAGCGTGACAGCACTGCCGAGCGAGCGGGATCCATGTCGTACCGTCGGCTCCCGGTTCCTGGGTCACATTCTCTCTGCAGTTCCAGTGCACATCTCGTCGCAGTTCAAGACAGTTTTGGAGTTGCCCTCGTGATATTGGGAACCTTCCGGTCGTCTTAATCCGTTCTAAATTTCCAAGGCGGCTCGAACTCTTGAATATCCGTCTGCCCAAAAGCATGCCAAAAGCAAATAAAAGAAACGAACCATAGCTGGCCAAACTCAACATGTACTCTGATCAGGCCATTTCGCCAAGAAAGTGCTCAACGCTGGGGATGATCATCAATTGCGGATTCCGTTGCGAGAAAAGAATAGGACTCTCCGGAGCAGCCTGGCGACCCAATCACATGGGTGCAGGAGGGCACACGCGCTACGGAATCCGGGTCCATTACCGAACAAAAGACGCCACTCGGTAACTGGCCAATACTAACTAATAGTACAAGAGTCAGCTCTAAACCCACATCGTGAAATTTTGGGCCGCAATGATGTAGGATAATCTGAATCTAAAGTGGATTGGGGGCTGAGATCAAGCCACACAGCAAATATCCCCTTTATTTTCAAAACTGATTTTGACAGGCCGACCCATCTTCCACAGAAGCGGCCGAGGTGGATATTGGCCAACTTGACATATGTATTAGCTTATTGGCAACCTTGTATTTACGAGATCACGGACATCTCCAGCCCCATAACTCAACCGGCTCCTAAAACTTGATATAGCTACAACTAGAAAGTAGTATCAGCTGGTGTAACGTTTTAGCTGGCAGCTGGGGCTTCTAGGGTGCATAAACAAACTTACAACTGCGACGCAGTCTTAGGTGGCTGGCGAGTAGGGATAAGCCTTGGATTGACTCTGATGTCTTGGAGCTTGTTTGAGAAGCTTGTTTGAGACTTTCGAGCAAAAGTTCATGCATAATTTAGGTAGGCGCGTCATCAAAATGATCCTGTTCCATTCTACAATCCGATTTCCCCCCAATCAGGTAATTTTCACTTAACAGCCGGTATGAGGCCTTTGTCAGGAAAGCTGGTCATATTTTGGACAGGAGAATATGGAAGGTGGCTGCGCCACCCGGCAGTGATCGGCCCTGTCTATATTTCGTGCTATAGATCGTCGTGATCGGCGAATTCAGCAGTCCACAGCCTAAGGTGTCATCGCGACGGTCTGTGCCACAAGCAACAATATCCATTGGCTAAATCAAAAGCAAGGAGCAATAAATCAGTTACTTTTTAAGATAGTGATCCACTGAAGTATTGCGCGGCCTTTTACGTCTAGCAGGCCTGTTAGAAGGAGACTGTCGCATTGCCATTGCTCCTCTGGCCGGAGAAGAACGTTGCCAAGAGCTGACGCGAAGCTTAAATCCCTAATGCCAGGACTTTTTGTACCTTCAAGCTAGCATATGAGCGTTGAATTAAGCGAGGTACTTTGAGTCATTCGTCAATATTCTAAATCGCAGCTTAATTTTTGGACGGCATCTAGTATTTCCCATCTTTCGCAGTCGCGTCGCTGGAGCCGGTAGGTTGCTGTTCAGCATCCCAGTGGGAAATGTAACCTGCCTGCCATGGCATCCATTCAGTACCAAAATCTGTGCATAGCTACGCTTGTGCAATTGATCTGCAGCGGACTTCGCAGCTCCGATGTGGCTGGCGCGCCACCGATCAGTTGAAATTGGTGTCGAAACAGCTAAGCCGATCGTGCCCATAGGTGGCACCCAGGGAGGACAGAACAGCGTAAATGCCTCTCCTATGAATGTGTAACTGAGGTCTTCTCTTGACGATAATTTAGAGTCTCGATGCTGGAGAAAGATCCTTAGAACGGATGCATACCTAAGTCCAAACTTTGCCTGCATTGCCCTCTCACGTCATCGTCTTTCCACAACTGAACTCCTTTGATGCAACACGTTCGAAACTGGTGCAAGAACAGTGACAGAAGCAATAAAATAATAGACTATGATCATCTTAGAGCTGTGGGCCTTTGTGGGCCAAGAGTCAAGGCCGGATGCCATCGTTCTCGTACGCATGTTTGTTGGGGCTCGGTCCATTCGAGAGACAAGATTGTCGACGCACCATTGCGGCAAAGAATATCCCCCCTATGTAAGCAAATTACGGAGCAGCCTGTTTTGATCACCGGGAATGAGGCGCAGACGAGGAGAAAATCTGCCGGCTTGACCATGCCTGCGTTGTTTTGCCAACAGCCTATCAGAGCCACACGCCATACTTTATAAGGACGTGCGTTTCCCACATTTCAGTGGTTATCTAATCCCACAAGCCTATACAGTCTTATCAAGCTTAATTTTACTCTAAAGGCATTCATCCCATCTGTATGAAGAGAGCTCCCCCAATTACAATTTCAACCCTAACCCTGCCATTGCCTAGAAACCTCAAGTTTTACCACGCCGCAATGCCCGGACCGGTTGCGACTTCAGAAACAAAACCTGTAATGAGTGCAAATAACACTCCATTTCAGATTTATCACTCTTGGCCCTCTCAAAAATCAGAATGCAAGCAGTTCGACGACTTTTGCTGGATAGACTTGGCTCACGTGGTCATGTTGGTTGAGCAAAATACTGTTGAGAAGAGTGTTGGGCAAAAGCTGCTGCCGGCTTTGCAAGACATACGAACCCAAGGATATAATAGATTGCCTATTGATCCATACAAAGAAAGTCTTTTGTACCAGGTTGAATCCGCTCTTGGCCAAAAACTTGGAGACCACGTCGCTGGCGCCTTGCACACGGCTCGGAGTCGTATTGACCAACGTGCAACGGTTGGCCGAATGTACTATCGAAGAATTCTACTTCAAGTCATGGATCACATTTGCCAGTTCCAGGAAAATCTTGTGGCGGCGGCACATGAACATTCGTCAAGAATAATTCCCTACCATACACATATGCAGCAGGCACAGCCAGGGAACTTTGCCCATTATCTTCTATCGTTTGCCGCAAAACTCCAGGAAGATTTTGAGCGATGTCAAGAAGCCTACAGCCGTGTCAATCGCAATCCCTTGGGTACTGTGGGACGAAGCGGAACAGGCCTACGAATCGATCGTGAGAGAACCACGAAGCTCCTGGGATTTGACAGCTGTGTCAAGCACTCTCTGCTAGGCAAAGATGCTGATTTTGCAGCTGACATTGTAGCTGCACTTTCTTTCGTCATGTATCACCTCAATGATTTTGCAACGGATTTGCACCTGTGGTCAAGCAACGAATTTGGATTTGTGCAGCTTCCGGATACATTCTGCGGCACTAGCAGCATTTTCCCCCAGAAGCGTAACCCTGTTACGCTCGAGACCATCAAGCTGGCTGCTGGACCTAGCGTTGCCTGGCTTAGCTCTACTTTGGCGACCTTCCGCGGCGCTGGCACTGGTGACCATAGAGTCCACGGCATCCCGTCGCATCTTGACCAAGCGCTCGAGACCACTTCGGACATGCTCATCCTGGCAGGCCTCGTGGCATCCGAGGTGCAAGTCAACGATGCGCGCGTGAAGGAAGTATTGGGGGAGAGTTGGTCAACAACCAGCAATCTGGCAGACTTCCTCATGCAGAATCGCGGCCTCTCGATTCGTCAAGCCCACGGTGTTGTGGCCCGACTCGTGCGCATGTGCCGAGAAACGGGCCTGAGCAAAGGGCAAGTCACCGCAGATATGCTTGAGGAAGCTAGTCTCATCTCTCTGGGACAAAAAGTTGAGATGACCGAAGAAGATTTGCATGAGGCCTTGGACCCGGAGAGTTTCGTTAGAACCCGCACCAGTGCTGGGAGTGTTGGGCCTGCAGAGATCAATAGTCTAACTGAGCTGGCTGAGGACCTGCTCTTGGAGAACAGAAATTGGGTGATGGAGTCTCGCGGCAAACATTTAAAGGCAGAGCAGCTTCTCAAGGAGGCAATAGTCGAGGTTTTGAAACCTTAGATCGGTATCAGGAGGAGCTCCAACTCGCCATAATCTACCTTTTTCTCTTTGTTTTAATGTCTTCTTTACATGCTAAATCTTCTTTTGGCGCACATGATTTTGTGTCGTCAATCTGTCATTTGCTACTAAGAAGTGCTATCAGAAAGGTGTTGAAGAAAACAGCACTAATCATTTGGCATTCTGGCGCGAAAACCCCTCGAGCGCGCGGAAGTAACTCCTCGGACACTTTTGTACTCAGTTTCAGTCGCTTGGGACAATGCTCAAATTTTGATTCCATAACTTCCACCGACTACTTCGGCCTTGAGCAATCCCCTTCACTGACATATATCCGGGTGCGGGATCTCGCCCTCTTCTACCGGACTCACAAGCTTAGACTTGTCCCCCCAATTTGCGTAACATTCGAGATAGCCCTCGGCCAATAATTGGATAATAGCGACAGCCGGCTTGCCGGCCCTCGCCCCATAGGTATTGTTATCTAAATTACCAGACCGGAGCTCCATACCCGGAGGGTAGAAGCCAGCATACTCCCAGTCGATAAGAGAAGTGACAGCCAACGACAATGATTCCATCAAGATATTGTGGGCTGCAAGATCTCCTTGTTGAAAAATATATCCGGATTCTCACGGGGAAGTGTTTTCCATGAAACCTTGCCGACCCACGGGGGATCAATTTCAGGACTAAGCCACGATGGGGGCATAACAAAACCATCAATGCCTCGCTCATTTGATCTCAGCGCAGAGAGCTGCGGCAAAACGGTATTGTTGACAAATGTAAGTGCATTACATCATGCTTCCTCCAGACATATTTTGCATGGCGTGTCCATAGTGTGTGTTTCATTGGCAGGCTTCGGGCAAGGTATGTCGTGAAATGTGTCTAGAGTCTCACCACGGATCAACTCAGTGACCAGGTATTGCGGCCATCCTAACATGTACCGTGATAGAGAACGCGTGGGACAGGAATTGTTGTTTGTTGCGAAGTGAGCCTAAGTGCATTGGCCTCGTTACAAATTCGCTCATGGTTCCTATTTCCGATGGAGATGGTTAGACCACCACGCATCAAGGCGGGAATCAATTCTACATCACCATAACCGGGCCCAAGTAAACGGTGTACCGTCGGGCCGAGTACTGTCGAAAGGGAGTTTGGATGTCTTCCTGAAAACCTTGGCCGTAAATTCATAAGTGACATCGTTGGACTCTAATGCATTGATAATGGTAGTGTTCATCGATTGATTCTATACTTTTCTCGTTGCTATTTCGGCTCCTGATGAATTAAACGGACACGAAACGGGGGAAGGGTGTGAATTAAGGGAGTAAAAAGAACGCGGAGCACAGATAAATGGTGGCGAAAAATCGCAAGAGAACCCGCCTTAAATGTTTCATGTTTCATGTTTTCAGCTGCAGACTTGTGTAACCTCAAAGCCGTTGCTGCCTATCCATGCAGATGCGGAATACTAGAACCTGGCGGCAATATTCTGCGTGCATAATTTTTATGAAGAACGCGCTTGCGAAATTGAACATCAGCTCTCTCGGCCCATTCTCACAATATGTGATAATATTTATCTATATATTGTACATAAACTCGCACTACCTCCCATAGACGTTATTTCGCCTTAACCAGCTCCAAGTAGTGGTCCACTACGGAAGTGACCTGTTCCTCGAATGATTTGAACTGAATACCGAACGTTTTTGTCGCTTTTGAGCTATCAATGTGTGCTGGACCAGATTCAGGCTTCGTACTCGAATCAAATTTGAACAAACCAGCGGCGTACTCATCAGGATACCTGCGCTTGACAATGTCGAAAGATTCGGCCCACTCAATGGAAACAGGATTACTGGCAAGAAACAGTTCGTTGCTAGAAACCGAAGCATCGAGTGCCATGACATGAAGCTTGGCAACATCATCTATGTGGACGGAACCGCCTGACATAGGCCCCTGCCATACACGCCCTAAAAGAGGTCCCATTACATTGCCGTTAGTGCCCTTGGAAATTTGAGAGACGTCGGTAACAGTATCATCGCGGCCAACGACGAAGCTGGGCAGAATGCGGACCACCGTAAACGAGGGGTTGTAGGTAGAAATAAAGTCATCAGTTGCCTGGAACGAGAGTGCCTTCGATGCTGAGTAGGCAACCATGGCATGCGCAAAAGGTCTGCTGGTATTGGCAGTTCGTGTTTCTTCTATTTACCATGTTAGATCCAATTGTTTGTGTTGGTTAGGAGGTGTAGATGTACCATTGATGGTTGCACCTGTGGCCACATATGCGGAGGAGGTGAGCGCCGCAACTGAAGCAGTTATGACAACCTTCTTGACGCCGCCCACTTTCTGTGCAGACTGCAGAATACCCACAGTACCTTGTATGGCGGGCTGGATCAAATCGGACTCAAAGTCTTTGGTGTTCGGGCCTGGAATCGGTGATGCGATGTGGACAATGTGCGTGACCCCTTTGACAGCCTCATCATAGGCGCCGGGCAGAGTAATGTCGGGCACAAATACGCTCTCTAGTTGCGACTTATACGGTGCAATGGGCTTGTAGGAAAGAAGCTTGTCATAGCTTGACTGTGAGCGGACAGCCACACGAACATGGAAATGGTCTTGTTCCAGCAGGTGTATCAAAGTTCGAAACCCGATCATGCCAGTGGCACCGGTAAACTGTCCCTGATCAGCGACTGCATTTTTCGTAACGTCATTTTCGGATTTAATATGCGATCTTGCCTACCAGAAGCGTTTCCTTGGTCATGGTGGAGCACAGTGGAATTGTGTGAGCAGATGGGGGAGAGTGAGGCGCTGGAGTCGCTTCGATGCAGAGCTACACTCGGCTTGAGAATTGTTTGGATACAATGCGTGCTTTTATGTATCTCAATGGCAAGTTCAAGTGTGATTATGATAGCTTCTACGTAGAACTACTTAGAAGAATATTATAAATTAAAATGATGCCAAATAAGAAGATTATGAGTGGCCTGGGAATAAGAGCCTTGCGATTGTCCGCAAAGTTTCGTATAAGACCGCAAAACTCCGCATGGACCCGCAATTCCTCGGCATGGGGCAGTGACTTTCATCATTAAGGCGCATATCCCCGCTCTGCCTCGGTGCCCTGTTCATCGTTCATCATCAACCACAATGACCGCTGATAATTCCGATGCGCATCCAGGCTCGCGCTACTCTTGTTTGCAGTGTCGTGAGGCGAAACGAAAGTGCGATCGGACCACGCCTGAGTGTACTCTATGCTTGCAGTACGTTGCATACGACAGCCTACGCAGTTATTGGGCAATTTCTGCCCAAAGCCAGGAAGCTCCAGCTGACGACTTTCTTTGTAGGAAAAACATTTCGTGCGTATTTCCGCAGCGGAGAAAGCGCAGAGAAGTTCGCGCAAAGCACGCAGACGTCTCGGCACTGTATTCGCCTCAACAGCTGCCGCTGAATACGCCAAGCCCTTCGCAAGCTAGCATCAACAGCAGGGAGGCTGCCGACTCGCCGGCGGCGCCGCTGACACAGCATTTGCATCTTGTCGCGGAGCATTTCCTTGACCCTGAAGTATTTCAACATGCGCAGCTGGAGCTGCCTAAGTTACAAATCGACTCGCTTGTCACGGACGAGATTAGTGCCTCCATCGGCAGCACTGCGGACATACGGATGATCGCGCAAAGCCACTTCTCCACCACGCACATCTGGATGCCTATTGTATCCAAGATTCAGTTCTATAAGCTATTACTCAAGCGGCTTACATACAACAGGGCCGAGCTGCATTTGCTGCTGCTGGCGATGAAGCTATGTCGCGATGGGGTAACCAAGACCCCGGTCACACACCTATACAAACTCACGAAGCAATTCCAACACTCCGTCGAGGATTCGGGTATCTTTTCGTTGCTATTCCTCCAATCTAGTATCTTCATCGCGTGTTACGAACTGGGACATGGCATTTATCCTGCTGCATTTCTTTCCATCTCGTCATGTGCACGGTATGCCAATGCGCTCGGTGTCGATAGCTCTGTCGGTGGACATCCAGATCGCAAAATTGAACCATTCGACTTGGAAGAATGTCGCAGAGTCTGGTGGGCTATCCTTGCCATGGATAGGTATATAATGCTTTTTCTTTGCATTCCATTCCGTTCATTGCTGACCAGCTCACCAGGTTTATGAACTTATCGAACCCCGGACGCCAGCTCGTGACGCCGGACCCAGAGACGTCCAACTATATTCCTGTTGACGATAGAAATTGGGACAATGGGGTATGATTATTAAAACTATTAATCCTATACTGCTCCTCAAAAATCCAACTCTGACTTGCCATATATAGACGGCTGGACCTGCAGACGCATGCACCCTTGCTTCTGCCAATAATCTGGAAATGGGACGGTTTGCCCGACTTGCGCAAGCTGCTCATTTGTTGAGTTTGGTAATCAAAGATGTAGCGGCAGGTTCGGAAGATACAGCACAGCTACGCCGCACAATATTTGCACTGGTTCATGTATCCCGCATCGAAGCTCATATGCGCAAACTTGAGCTATGCACGCAAATGTCGACCTGCTACAGGTATGAGGCAAAGCCGGACCGCTAAAATAAATTTGCAAAGCAACTAAAAATTGTCCAGTGCAATCTTGCTTCTGGATCATCCTTCGTCATTCCAGAATGAGTCTCAGCAAGGGCGCTTTCGTTCTTTAGACGCTGATCTCTCTCCCGAGAGTTTCTCCGTTCTTGAAGCGACCTTGAGGATGGCGGAGAGAATCACATATGCACACGATGCAATCAAAGACCTAATTTCACCATTTGTACTGCACGTCAACTATAAAGCTGCGTCCGTATATCTGAAGAAAGCCGTCGAGGAGCCCAACAGCGATGCTGCTCACCATGTTGCAACGTTGAAAAAATCTTTAAAATTATTTTCCCAAAAATGGACTGTAGCTGGTAAGTGATTTCGGCATCTTTCCTTCTTTTTTTTGTCACCATCTCCCCGTTGCCCTTTAACTTTATCGCTCTCGTAATCTGGTCATGAAACAATGCTAACCACCGCATTAGATACTTATTTGTCGCTTTTAGAGCGGCGCGAGACCTTGTTGATGCTTCAGCAGTTCGACACCTAATTGCTTGACAATTTTAGAGAATAAGGGACACAAAACATAGTAAAAATAGGGTCAATAAGTAGGAAATTTATATGATTTTGCGCAACTTAGCAAGGTGACGCGCGGTGGCGTCCAAAATTTTTGCGGTAGATGGCGCCTCATAAACCTTGCTGGGGAACAGGAAAATTTTATCTGAAGACAGGAACCAAAAATTCTCATTTTTCTGTTGTAAATATCTTGTCACTGTCCCAATTGTCACCTCAGCATAGGCGCCTAATCGAGCACACTGCGCAGCATGCCTGGTCTCCTGCCAACGTTTGGCTGGGAGCGCGAAAACTCCATACCAAACGGCGACTGTCCTCTTCTAAATAGCCCAGAAGAAATCGTCCGCCTAATTGCCGATTTTCTGCCACTACATAGCCAGTTCGTCCTCCGTCAAACATGTACTGCCTTGCAGAATATCCTTGACTATCATTATGGTCTGAGGGAGCAGCACCCGCTTTTGTGCTACCCATCCGATACAGCGTTGAAATTTATTCACTGTATATCCAGGGAGCGACTAGATGTTTGGGCTTGCGGCTTGTGTTACTGCCTGCACCAAAACCCGAAGAATATATCCCCTTACGCTGTCACCAGAATTCAGCGGTGCTGCGAGAGGCTGGGCTTTGACAGATCTGATTTGCAGATATTGGTCATCTATCAGCAAGCTCACGTGCAGCTTGCACTGAAATATGCCAGATTAACGAACAGTCTCGATGATTTATCCAAAACACATCAGCAGATGGTCATGCAGCCCCGGTCGGGCCAAACAGGCAACCTTCACCACCCCAGGGTCTCCTTCACAGTCATCCCGCGCATCGTTGCCGGTCGTTTCTTAGTCTACAGAGAGCATACATACGAACACGATGAAAGGTATGCACCGAGACTTGTATATGGTCTTAGCAGAGGTTGTTGCGAACAGCAGCTCAGCTTTGGTGATGGCGCGTCCGTCCGCTTGTTCATGAATAGCAGAAACCGCGGCCAACCGCGGCGACCGCGTCAACTATATACCGTTTGCAGGTCCTGTAAAACTGAAATTTCGATCTTCCAGGAAGGTCACACGGTTCAGACGCGCTCGTGGGAAGATTATGGAACTGAGCTTTCGTCAATGTATCCAAACTTCATACACGCGATAAGCGACGATATCGGGCCACGGAGCGTTCGGCAGCTTTACGAATCCACCATCCCAGAACCGAGCTGTTTCTACTCGCAAAAGGTTAGAAAACCAAAGCAGGTCGCTAAGCCACGGGATGAGTCACGGAACAACAACAATAGAGGAGAGCGACGGTGTGACAAAAAGCAGAACCCCGAACAGCTTCCCAACACCGCACAGGTCAAGCAGGTCGTGGCACAAGGCTGGACGCGACTGAAGGGCTGGATCCCCATGCTACTTGGCTTCCTAAGCTGGTTTAGCGTACGACACAAACCCGGAAAACAGCAGTCTAGGCCCGCTACTACTCCCGTTGCGGTGCCGCAATGATCGCTGACGGATATACCCTGCAAAGGATCAATTGTATACATATAGTATGGGGGCTTCAGAGGCGAGACAATTTGGGGCATGGATGACTTAGCCTCTGGCCGGCCCCTTTGCGAGCTAATGCTTCATGGCCGAGCTCGTGGGTAGTAGTCGTGGGGCAGCGTTACCATCCAACAAGTCGATAACACTGCTGCGACGATTTACCGCCTCGGAAATGATGCAACAGGAGAACAATGCGATGCGTTGTCGTTCATGGCTCCCCGGAAACTTGTCGTCGGAAAAAAATATAGTCCCACCAACTTCAAGCAGCCCTGCGGAGATTCAGATTTGCAAGAAGAGCGATACTGCAAATAGGCAAAGAAGTTCAAATCTCGGACCCACCAGTCAACAGAACCAGTTATTTCCTAATTAGGCACCTAAACTTCATGCTTGGCATGGTCATTACAACAATTGAAAATTGACCCGCGGCCCCCGGTAGTTCCTAGATGTCATACCTTCAAATCTTTTAAAATAAATACTCTCAGTCTTCTTCTCTTTGTCCCAGCCGTTATACAGACCTTATTACTCTCTGCTTCTGTACTTTGTACGCATAGCGCCGCTGCCATCTGCTGATGGCGTCGATATATGACCTAGCAACTGTTACCAATCGCCAATAAAATGTCGTCCAACAGCTCAACGGCGCCAGGGACGCCACCCACTGCGGCGCACGTCTCCGGACAGTCCAACTCTCCCATGTCTCGACCAGCCCACAGCATGAGCAGTGAAGAAGCTCTCAAGGAGCTCCGTGCCGACCCGTCATCAGGCCTAGCATCAGACGAGGCTACCCAACGCCTTGGCAATGCTGGTCACAACGAGCTGGAGCAAAAGAAAGGCGTGCAGCCTATTAAGATTTTCATCGAGCAAATATTCAATGCAATGACCCTGGTATGAGAACAGCGGCGATGGACGATACGGCAATAAATCGACTAACATGTTCTCGTAGGTGCTGCTGCTTGCTCTCGCCGCCAGTTTTGGCATTCGAGCCTGGATTGAAGGTGGTATTCTGGGCGGCATCATTGTCCTCAACATCTTTATCGGTTACTTTCAGACACTCCAGGCCGAACGCACAATCGATTCCTTGCGGACGCTCGGCAATCCAACTTGCAATGTCTTCCGCGACGGCACCACGATCAACATTCAGACGGCCGATCTGGTGCCAGGCGACATTGTCGATCTCAACACTGGCGATTCCGTTCCAGCTGACATTAGACTCTTCGAAGCTGTTAATCTCGAGGCCGATGAAGCTCTCTTGACCGGTGAATCAGCGCCAGTTTCGAAAAGTCCGGCGCTCGTTTTTGGTGAGGACACCGGCCCTGGTGATCGCCTCAACGTTGTTTTCAGCTCTACAACAATTACAAAAGGTCGCGGTCGCGGTGTGGTATTTGCGACTGGAATGTTTACGGAGATTGGCCTTATTGCGAGAGCCCTTCAAAGCGATGGAAAGGAATCGCTGCAAGGCAAAGATGTTAAAAACCCCTTCTTGAAAAGAGCATGGAAATCGGCTATTGGAGCACTAGGAGAGTTTTTCGGTCTAACGGTTGGTACACCTCTCCAAAAGAAGCTTGCTCAGCTATTTCTTTGCCTGCTTGCCTTCGCTATTGTGTGCGCCATTATTGTTCTTGGCGCGAACAAGTTTCACACCCAGACTGATGTCATTTTGTACGCCGTTACCACCGCTATTGGCACAATCCCAGTGTCGCTACTGCTGGTACTCACGGTCACAATGGCGGCTGGAACGAAAAAGATGCTCCAACGGCATGTCATTGTACGAAACTTGCAGAGTCTCGAGGCCCTTGGCGGAGTAACAAGTATGTTGCCACCCTCTTGTGTCAATTATTCATTACTAACTTTGTTCTTAGATGTTTGTTCGGATAAAACCGGTACCATCACTCAAGGTCGCATGGTCGTCCGCAAAGCTTGGCTACCAGCCTTGGGCACTTACTCAGTCGAAACTACCAACGATGTCTATAACCCAACTGTCGGCGAGGTGTCCTTTACGACAACAGAACCCAAAAATATGAAGGCAGCTGAAGAAAAGCGCGCTTCCATGCAGGCAATCACTCCGACAGAGCACGTCGCTCAAACATCGGCTCTGCAATGGTATCTGAACATAGCGTCGCTGGCAAATTTGGCCACTCTTGAGCAAGGCAGTGGCAACGATGAAAAAGGCTCTGAGGAATGGAAAGCCCGTGGCGCACCTACCGAGATTGCGATTGAGGTGTTTGCGTCGCGATTTGGTTGGAACCGGATTTTACTCTCCGAAGGATCGGCTGCTAAATGGACTCACATTGCCGAATTTCCTTTCGACTCGGATGTGAAAAAGATGTCGGTTTTGTTTCGCGATACAGAGTCGAAAGAGGTTCATGTCTTCACCAAAGGTGCCGTCGAGCGTGTGCTTGAAATTTGCACTAAGATTGCCAAGAATGAAGCTATGCAAAACCTGACAGAGGACATGAAAAACGAAATCCTGGCAAATATGGAGGCTCTCGCCAGTCAGGGTCTACGTGTGCTCGCTTTGGCTCATAAGGTCAACGACACAAACGTTTCTGAGATTGATTTCAACAGTGGAGCATCACCCTCTCGCGAGAAATATGAGCATGATCTCATCTTCCGTGGCCTTGTTGGAATTTACGATCCACCTCGTCCCGAGTCGGCCCCCAGCGTTCGCGCTTTTCACCGGGCAGGCATCGTCGTACACATGCTCACGGGCGACCATCCGCAGACAGCTCGGGCGATCGCACAAGATGTTGGCATTCTACCCACAGATGAGGAGCTTCGCATGCTAGCAACCGATGTCTCGGCCTCCTTGATGACTACAGCACAGAGTTTTGATGCGCTGACAGACGAGCAAATCGATCAGCTCCCTCAGCTGCCTCTGGTGGTCGCACGCTGCGCGCCCAGCACAAAAGTGCGCATGATTGAGGCATTACATCGCCGCGACAAATACGTGGCAATGACCGGCGACGGTGTCAACGACAGTCCTAGTTTGAAGCGCGCTGATATCGGCATCGCGATGGGCACTGGATCTGATGTCGCGAAAGAGTCCTCGGATATTGTGCTTACAGACGACAATTTCGCCTCCATTCTGAATGCCATCGAGGAGGGTCGACGTATCTTTGACAATATTCAGAAATTTATTCTCCACGTTTTGGCCGCCAATATTGGGTTCGTTATTGCACTCCTTACTGGTCTTGCTTTCAAAGATCGCAACGATGTTTCGGTCTTTCTGTTATCGCCAGTCGAAATTCTTTGGATGCTTCTTGGAACTGGCGCTTTCTCTGAAACCGGTCTTGGCTTTGAGAAAGCAGTACAGGACATTTTAAATCGCCCCCCGCATAATGTAAGTTTTCTTCCGCAGGTATGCAAAGCCATGCTGACTAACTGGTAACAGCTCAAATACGGCGTTTTTACCCCAGAATTCATGTTTGACATGGTAGTTTACGGTATTTTGATGGCAGGTTGCGTGCTTGGCTCATTTACTGTTGTCATTTTCGGATTCGACAATGGCAACCTCGGCGTGGACTGCAACAATCGCTACTCTTCCGCCTGCGATGAAGTTTTCCGGGCACGCGCAACCGCTTATGCTACGATGACTTGGATTTTTCTGCTATTCTCCTGGGAATTAATCGACTTCCGTCGCTCCTTATTTTACATGCCAAATGGCATTGGGGCTTGGGCAAATCATCTCTGGGGAAACAAGTTTCTCTTCTTTTCCGTCACTATTGTTTTTGCAATCGTTTTTCCGACGATTTACATTCCTGGATTGAATCACGTTGTGTTCCTGCATACAGGTATTACATGGGAATGGGTAGTAGTTTTTATTTCCGTGGGTGTCTGGATGACAGGCACCGAATCTTGGAAGTGGGCAAAGCGAGTCTATTTCCGGCGCACAGCGCTCAAGTCTCAGCACGCTCCTGGCATTGTTAGCGTTGTGTAGTCTGCATGGTGGCGGCGTTTTTTGTCATTGCTAGAATAAAGGTAGAAAGCTCTGTGTAATAGACAAAACATAGATAAATGGATGAATTGGCGGCCTAATTAAATGACGACAAGTACCTGCTAAGAGACCGGTGAGGAGATAAATAGTTGAATCCCCAATCACCGGCCCAAAGTTAGTGCTTTGCAATGAAACATCTTCCCCGTATTCACTTGCCATTGAAGGCGTACCATCAATATTCAATGTCGCAGTTTGTTTTGGAAAGTTGACAGCACAGTAAACTTTCTGGCGTAAATCAATACGTTCTGTTTAGGTCGGCGGCTGGCTGACCTTCGAACTCTGGAAGGAGGATCCAGTACTGATGTAGTGCCAGTACCTTGACTTTTGGAACCGTACTTCGCAGCGGCTGTAGCACCAGCTGTCTCTACCGTTGTTGCTGTATCCAAATCCGAATCGACTCCGGGATCCAGAGCGTTCGAGATTCGAGACTTATGCGGACCAAATTTGAATTGGGAATATTATTTTTCTTCGCACTCAGATTGTTATCAATTACATCAGAATCAGTTTTGCCAGAGGCACTCGTATTTTCCGTTCGCTCGCGAGCAGGTTCAGTAAAGAGTGGCGTTCCCATTTTAGGTGATGGTTTGAGGATGAGACTGCGTCTAGAATCAAATCAGAAGACTTCTCTGCAGATATGTACTCGCGCTAGAAAATCAAGCAAAGATACTACATATATACTTCCTCGAGTATTTGTTTTTACGTTATTATGGAGTAAGCTATTCGAATTTGAAGCAGCGATAGGGCGACTTTCGTGATTTTGTCACAATGCTATCCTCCAGCAGATCGCCGAGGCATTACATGACAATAGCTAGCGCTATGCGGATCTTCTAAATATGATAATGATAACAATTGACGTACAATTAGGTAGTGGGCCTAGATTTGGGAGGATAAGCCCAGAAACTTGTTTCAGACCAAGTACTACGCGAAAATGCTGGTGTGCTGCAATGAATCATATCCATCTTGTTGCTACTAGATGTAATTATAAAACAATTTCTATCCATTGTCAGCGTTCAACACAACGCTGAATCTCGGATGCCCGTTGCAGGCTTCCACTCAAGGTGATAGTCGCCAGTCTTCGCGCCGCCTGGAGGATCTGCCCAGCGATCGAACAAATGTTTGCCGAAATAGTCCAACTGCGCTTCCACGAACTGCGCCGGACCATGCGTTGACCGTATGCACTTGAAGTGTTCAAAGCTTTGGCTAATTGTAGGCAAGATCAGATCTGCCTCAATCGCCTTCATAACCACTGCTTTGACTTTATCCCTTTGCGCCTGCATGAATCTCGTCACATTTCGACTTAAAAAACATATCGTGGAGCTCCAGGTTCTCCTCGGTAAACGATGAATCTAGATCATTCAGTATTGCATCGGCGCGGATGATGCAGCCAGTGCGCCACACCTGGATGATCTGGCGGTAGTCAATATTCCATCCCGCTTGTTTGTCCTGTCGACGAAGAATGTTGAAGCCTTTGGCAAAACAACTAAAAAGTCCAAAGCGGACTGTGGAGTGCAGAAACTCGAGAAAGCTCTCTTTCGAGGCGACTTGAATCGTATTGGGTGGTTGCACAATGCTGTCCGGCCCAATCGAGTTGCTGAAAGATTCCCGCGCGGAAGCAAAGGCTGAAGCGCATCGATAGAGATGTGCGGAAACAATAGTAGCTGCCAGCACATGATGTGTGATATAGCTTCTTTGCAAGTCCATGTGCCAGTGCCTTCAGATTCCCCTGCATCTTGAACAACTTTGTTGCGAATGGCGGCAATAACATGATGGTCTTGTTCATTCGTCTTCCGCATGACCTCGGCTCCAATTTCAACCAGAAAGCAGCCTTGAAGGTTCCCGTTGTTTACCCATTCTTCGAAAATCGACCCGATTTCTTCATTGCTGAGGCACAACCCTCGTCCCGTGATGTGCCAGGCTTCCGACAAAATGCCCATCATACCCTGCTCGATGCCATTATGGATCATTTTGACATAATGACCGCTTCCACCAGGGCCAATAACCCCAGTGCATGGGTGCCCAGAGCTATCTTTCGCCGCAAGCCGCTCGAAGAAGGGCAGCAGGCCAGTCACCACCGCTGGGTCACCGCCTGGCGACATTGATGGTCCCGTCTGGCGCTCTGGTACCCCCCGATATTCCGCAGCCGACATACTTGACGCCATACGCAGACAGTTCCTGTTGTCGACGTTCGGTGTCCTCATGATATTCATTTCCGCAGTCAATAATTATATCGTCAGGACGCAAATAAGGGCGCAGTGAGTCAACAGCTTTTTCGGCCGCGTCCCCATGAGGAGCAGACATTAAGTAAATGGCAGCATTGACGGCGTCACTAACATTCTTGAACAGATCAGCGACATCTGCACATTGGCAAACTTCGTTTTGTAATTTCAGATTGGAAGCATCTCCAGCTAATTTGCGTGCATTTTCGTCGCCTGCGACTTTTTTAGCGCCTTTATTCTGATGCCGAACTGGGAAACTTACTTGTGTCGTAAAAGTACACTTGATATCCCTCCTCTGCCAGGTGGAGACATAAGCCAGCTCCCATACCACCAACTCCAACCACACCAATCTGAGGAAATCTTGGCGGCTGCTCAGTTTATCAAGCATTTTAAGACTCACTGTCGAAAGATTTACACCTTGAGATAGCATATTTAGAAGCAAAGCTATTTAGAAGCGGAGGAATTGGCTTGCCCGGTGCCGGAATAATCAGATCGATAATAAATGCGTTGTTGTGCGTCTTGACATTAACTGAGTAATCTATTACAATGCTCTATTGATATGATATATTCATGACGTCGAGACTGATTCTTTCCTCCCTCCTCTTTACACAGGAGTGTTGAAAACGATAGCGCGGAGCTTTTCCCCTTGTATCGAAGAGCCCCTCTTGTTTCGCACAGTTCCCCATGTCTTCAGTAATGCGTATATATGACGTATTGCCGCCAGATCCTCGTATGGTGTTTTAGGTGTTTGCTGATGAATCGAAAATAGTTGCAGATCTTGAATGCAATAATTCTCAGGAACTATTACCTTGCACGCACAATTGTATTATTCGAGAGAGCAAACTATCCAGCCTCAATTTCAGTCGTCCAAAATGGTCATCAGCTACAGAGGCTCGGATATTCCTACGTCATTTGCATCATGCAGCATCAGTTGCAAACCGGGTAATAGCCTGTTGAAAAAGATGAAGAGTTTCAAACATGCAAATTTCGACGCCATTGAGATTTCCATGCCGGACATTGTTCAATTCGCCCAAGCTCAGGTTGATGCGGATGTTGAAGAAGGCGACATTGAAGCGCTTTTGGAAGCTTCAAAATATATTAAATCGGCATCCGAAACTATCGGTCTCAAAATTATGATGTTGCAACCATTTGCGCGATTCGAAGGCTGGGATTCGACACGCCGTGAAGCTGCATTCGCGAGGGCTGCAGATTGGCTGAAAATCATGGAGGTCTTGGGGACGGACATGCTACAGGTTAGTCTACATTGAAGATTTTTAGAATCGCGTCCTAATTTCTCCGCAAACAGGTCGGCTCATCCGATGCTGATGATATTTCGCACAATCGCGACCTGATTGTGAAAGATCTTGCTCAGCTAGCACAACTATGCAGCGAAAAGGGTTGCAAGGTCGCCTACGAGAACTGGTGCTGGTCTACTCACGCCCCGAAATGGAGCGATGTTTGGGATATTGTCGAGAAAGCGAATCAACCCAATTTGGGCCTGTGCCTCGATACATTCCAGGCCGCAGGAGCTGAATATGCGGACCCATGTTCTCCAACTGGGTACATAGAGTCACTGGACCGAGACACCTTGGACCGCAACTGGAGAAGGAGTCTCAGCGAATTATCCAAGGCCATCCCAGCCGAAAAGATTTACGTCCTGCAGATATCGGACGCTTACAAAATGTCGCCGCCATTGGGGAAAGATGAAGGTAGAGCACAGTGGAGCCACGAAAATCGGCCATTGCCCTGCGATGGTGGATATCTACCAGTGCAGGATGTTCTCAATGCTGTATTAGGGACGGGATTCAGAGGCTACTTATCAGTCGAAGTATTTTATCCCAAAGAAGAAAAACGTGTATCAAACGAGGAATATGTGGTGGCCGCCATGGTTGCACTGGAGAAACTAGTTGCGATGGCCGAGTAATCATTAGCCGAAGGAGACAGCGCTCTCACTAGACGATCGGATCGTCATGTATTCGACTTTGGAACAACTACGAGGGCTGTAAAATAATAAACTCTGTATTTTCTTGACTTGGACGACTCGCCTAGTCATTTCATACTGCACAGAGACAATGTTCAAAGTTTATGAATATGGGTACTGCCCAACACGTCAACGACGTGTATAGTGCGTCACTATTCGCTCAGCATGTGTGAATATTTATATAAAGGCGTCGAACCATCAAGGTTCTTTGTTAATCTCTGTAGCAGTCATTTTAGAAATTAATTTTGAGGAATATCTGTTAGTGAACAAAGGCCATTTGCCCAACGCTATTCGACCGCCTTCATTATGCCTTGCTCCTGTGGTACCACTTGCAACTGTTCAGGTCCTAACACCTGCAACTGTGGCAGTGCCTGCACCTGCAAGAATTGCGGCGTGAGTGATATACTATCTACTGACACAAAGCTGCTTTGATCCAATGGATAATGAAAACTAATTGCATCTCAGAAATAAATTACGCTACGAAACGAGGATGTCGTTCGGCGACAAATAGTTAAGAGCAATTACATTTGGAATGGTGTTCAAATAATCTCAAGGCTATGATTCCTGCGTGAGAAAGAATCTAAACATGATTTCATACTACTCCAAAGACCTGAAAGCATAATTATTATGACCAAGTGTAACTCGACTACGATAAATAGAGGCATGCTTGCTACAGTGGTATTTGGTGGATACACTCTCTACCATAATGTGAGATGAGTATGACAGATCTGTGGGGTGCCGTGTAATGTGACATCATGATGAGCTGGACGTATGCTTGCTTCGTTGAGACATACAGCTGATTTCATTTATTGCCAGTTGGGGATCTTCTACAATTTCTCTCTGCATTGTTTACACCGCAAAGCTTCAAAGAACGATTCCCACAATGTCCCCCGTACGAACGCGCGCGTCAATTGAGAAAGAGGCTGGCGACGCACCAAAACGTGCAGCAGATTCGAAGAATGACAGCAAAAAAAAGGCACTTAAACTGGATGAAAAAGGTATAAAGGCCAAAAAGCAAGAGAATCCTCCAAAACAAGAGCAATCTCAGCGCGATCGGTCAACCGACACTCCTCAAGTAGTTGAGACTGGCATCTTCAATTATTTTGTTCGTGGAAAAGTCGAAATAGAGGAGCCAAAAACCTTGGATGAGATCGCGAGAGGATACCTAATTTTGCGACCTCTGCCAGAGGGAGCAGACCTTACCAAGCGTCCCTTATCGGATGAGCTGGCGGCACGACTGATTGCGCTTCCGAAGAAGCAACTGCCGCGGCACACCAAGGACCGCTTCATGGCTTTTGTCGATGAATCCAACATGACCTACGAAAAGCTCTCTGAAGGCTTTTTGGGGCCGCGTGAGTATGCTACGAAGACGGCCGGCACGCGCCACGTCCCTGGCGTCACACCAGTCGGCGAAGGCGTCTACGCCATAATCACAACAGAAAACGAGAGCCATCTGGCTTACATTACCACGTTGCCTGAAAAGATTGGTAGTTTTCAGCATGATCTGGGCTTTTACGATCGGGGTAGCTTCATTGTTAGCAGCAAAAATCCCAAATTCGCCGGGCCAGCCTACGCCAGGCTGCCGACTCCCCCAGAGTACCCGAAGCGGTAAGTTGATCATGATCAAGCGTTCTCGACTGCCTCTTGATATCGACTAATCTTAATATCAGGATTATGGAAGATTTTGGAGGATATCGATGGATTGCAACGAAGCCAGAACATCTCAACTATAAGAACACCCAGCTTCTTCTCATTGGACATGGAGACAAATCTCTTCTAGTGAATGGGGAGCCCACGGACCAGGAAAAAGTAGAAAGTGAAATGGAGCAATTGGAAGAGAAGGATTTGCTGGGAATGCGGCATTTAAGAGGGGACGAGGCGGAATCAATCTTCGCGGACCTCCACACCAAAAGAAAGACACTTCAGAGTTTGCCTACGACAGACGAAGCCAAGTAGCCCGAAAATGAAGACAGGCGCTTATTGAATGTCCGCAGTATCGTATTCGTATGATGAATCTATGGTAAGGAAATCTAGCTATTGTTGATGAGGTCACGCTTCTGATTTAGCCCAGGCCATTTGGGCTTCCCGTCAACGATATCCACAACTCGTTGGGAGTAGAAGATGTGACAGCTCCATCAGCTATTAGCGTTGAAAAGAAAATTTACAAGCATCACACTTACTCTGCTTCGAAATTCACTTTCTGGGTATCGTTCTCAAAGTGGAGCACAGTTGGGAAGAGCATCACCATGTTTCGGCCCTCGTCCATTATCAGCGTGCTACAGTACGAGCAGCTGACCTTACACGGCAACATATGCCCCGACGGTTTTGACCCTGAATTGTACGTATGGAGATAATCCGCTCCAGTTCTCAGTTTCATATCCGTCTTCTGTATGATAGCACCCTTCAAATCGCCGTCAGCGTAAAGCTAGTCGTGGTGTGTGAGGAATCGGCTACCACATATGCTTTTGCATGTGTCGCAGTGACACAATTTTGACGCGAGAGGCTTTGAGTCCTTCACGTCAAATTCAACTTGACCGCAGTGGCATTTCGCTAGTATTGCGTTCCTGAAATCACTCTGGCTTTGTGTTGTCGCGCCCTAGGGCGGCTCATTTTCCCACGCCTCAATACGCTGCTGCATTGGCATGTCGATTGCTATCAGTAAACTGTCTGCATAAACAAATGTAATTTTGTCTCTATGACGAGGAATTTCTGTGTTTGCACGGTTGTTGCTAGTTTGTCGGCGTCTAACGCTGCTTTTTTAGCCTTTGACGTCAGAAATAATACCGGTCAAAGCATTCTTTGACTCGTCTTGTAATTATGACCATAACTTTTTTCTCGTTGCGAGAAACAAAAGCGTCAAGTTGATGACGCGCACACTAGCGGCAGATCAACTCCGACACTGTCATCGTTTGAAGGATGGAATTTTACAATTTCCGGATCCCATCCCTTTGCGATATGTTTTTATCGCATTCATTGGAATCATCTGCTATTCTATAAACCGAGTCTAATAGCTCCGCCGCCGATCCTTCACGCACCGAAGCTGGGCGCTGCACACCCAAGCGCAGGTGGGGAAGAATGGAGGAGAGATGGTGCCTATGCCCAGCGACTTGAGCCGTGCCATCAATTGCAAAGGTGCTGCAGACAGTGCCGTCTCAATCATGGGCAAATTCGGCAGTCTGTCAATAATGTGGTCGCGCGGGATGAGCAAGCCAACATTGAGAAAATAAGTTAAAGTACTTGAAACCGAAATCAGGACAACGTCTCAACAGACAGCTTGAATTATAGCGATCAATGGATTTCCATACTTCGCGTCAGCATAGGCAATATAACTGTAAAAGTCTCATCGCGCGTTTATTTTCGCGGGCCTATGTACGCATGCCAAAATCGTGGATCCATCGCAGAACGCCTAGCCGATTTATATTCTTCGGTACTTCTCGCAGCACTGACATGAGATCCAGTACGCTGTATGCAGACATATTTTCTGTCAGTTCCTGAAAACAACGCCCGAACTCGGCCTCTCCCTCATCGAATACAACGTTCAGCTTCTTTCCGGAGAGTGAGGCAGCCATCCAGAGCAACAGCAGCTTGACAGTCGGCTCGCCATTGAATGCGCCGCATCCCCATTGCCCAGTAAAGACCGCCGAGTCAGAATTCTGAGGCCATGACGTGAAAGCGGCATTTGCTTTGGTGATTTCGCGTATTATGTTATGTTCTTGCAGGTCGGGGAGATGATCTTCACTTTCCAAGTCGCCAGCCGCGACATCGATCTCGAGTGCGTCCATGAGCAGTAACCGGCCGCCAGCTACTGGCGGGTCATGTACTGTCCAGGAGATATGCCGACGCTGGCCGTCAAATCGAATCATGGGTTGTGCTCCTTTGATGCACAGAGCTTCATTATCCTCCAGGCGAGGGGTAAAAAGAACTGCGACGCAGCTCTCAGGAGAAGCACCCAGGTGAAGCTCTTCTTGTGTTCCAGATTGGCCAAAGCCAATGTCTTTGTTGGCAGAGACCACAACTGCCGAGTTCATACCGAGTTGATCGAGCTCATGAAATTTGGTGCTATGTGTTTTCAAATTTATGAAACTTAGTTTCGAAAGCTTTGTGTTTCTCCAAAATTGCGTGGAGAGTTCGGCATTTGTCCCGAGAGCTGTATTCGGTTCTGCCGACCAAAGCCTGTATTCAACTGGTACAGAGTCAACTTCACCGGGCTGCTGTGCACCTCGGATGCGAAAGTAGACAAACAGTGATTTTAAATAGGCGGATATGGCTGCTGGATGTCGCTGGTTTGAGCCATACCAGACACTGAAGTCATAGAACTCCACCCGAGGCGGCTCAAATGTGCAGAGGAACTGATGGGCAAGCAGCGATGCACATTGGCTCCTTGATAAGCACAATGCTTGGCCGCTTTGTAGTTTTGTGATACTTCCATCTGGAAAATTTTCTGGTAATGATGTTGCAAAACGCAAGATCGACGGCCAAACCTCCGTAAAAAATGACGGTTCATTCTCAACAGCCAGTCGCAACGAGCCGTAGTCGCCAGCCGAGCCGGAAGACCCCCGAGCTGTAACGGCAATAGTTTCCAGTAAATCTAGTAAGGTCGCCCATGATTTAATTTCTCGACTCAAAAGCTTCTGCAGCAGAGACCAGAAGGGAACTGATCCATCGCTATCCTCACAAACGTCCTCAAGCACGCTGAAGCGGTCCAAGACACGTTTAGAAGAGGCGCATGGAAGCAAGTAATTCGTGGATACCATTTTAGCCCTTCTTCTTTGCTTCCGAGACTTTTGAATGCGATGATTGCAGCGCCAGCAGCGCACGTTGTGATGCGGCAAGTGATGCGCTGCGGGGCGCATGTGACTCATGCCGGCCACAAGCAAGCCATCTGCCTCACACAAGTAAGAAGTTCATATCTGGGTCTTTCAGTGTTTGGAACCAATTCCGAGTATTTTCTTCTTTGTCCAGCCCCCATATGACCTGTAATGTCTCCATTGCCGTATAGAGAAAGCCCCATGGACAATTCACAACGAGCCGCTGCAGTCGATCCATGACCCACTTGCGCTGTTGCTCGTCCTCTGCTTCAGCGCCGACAATGAAGGTTGGCCATGTCGTTGCCTTGAAGTTAGGGTCATCGTCTGGGATACTGGCAAGATGTTCGTATAAATCTCGGCTCAGTGCTTGGCCAAACTCAGGCCCAACCGCGGCACCAACTGCCGGCACAGCCTGCAAAATGTAGAGACAGGCCGCGAGACGGTGGGCTGAGCCGGCGTGTATACGGCTCGCAATTGGGATGCCGTGGAGATAGGATACCGTTCGAGCATCGTTTGCCCAACCGGCAATGTCGAAGCTGTGCGCCTGTTGCAACAATGCTAGCCCAAGAGCTTCGGTTTCGGCCGGCGATGCTGTGTCGTCCTGCATGTTGGAAAGTTGAGAGGCTCCATGTAAAATTTGAAGAATGGCAGGCGGGCAACACATATAACTATTAGCGGCAGCCCGATCCAGAATCGAAGACATTTGCGAGGCTTGAAAGTACGACTCTGTTTGAAACTTGATAGGCATAAAGGCTGATCCCAGGATAAAATAGCTGTCACTCGTCAGCAGTGTCACACACGAGGGATGAGTTGTTCACTCACATAAAACAATCAGACAGCATGTAGTCTCTCAGAGCATTGTCTGATGACGAAGATGGCTGGAGCAGAGACATGATTCTGCCAGCCCCTTCTAAATGTGCTCTCCACCCATGCTTGCCAGACTCAATTAGCTCGACGTTGACGAAGAACAGAGCTGCCGCCAGAGCAACGTCACCGCCTGTCGCGTCGAGGTCTTGCACAGCATGGTGCATGAGGCGCAATGCCTTGTGTTTTGCCACTAGCGCGTCTTGCAAGGCTTTGCGAGATGCGTACTCTCTATTGAAAGCTATCATGCGATCCTCCTGTATTGAAGGCAATGGCGCCTTGACCAGGTTCGACATGTGAGCGGCAGAAGCTGCTACAATGATATATTGTAACAAAGGATGTGCTTTGGTGAGAGGTAATAAACTGCGGAAGGGGTTTTCTGAGGGCACGTCCTGAGAGACCAAGTCTTTGCAAAGACGATTCGTGACTGCGATCAACGTCAGTAAAAGAATCCTGAACCAAATGATTGATGATAGCATACAGTATGATAAGTAGTAGCGATGAGATTCGCCAAGGTCTTGGTATAATGGGTCAATGAGGATGTATGGTGTCTTCAGCTCTGTCTCAACTGAAGTTGCCCTAGAGGTTACAAGCTGCATGTTTTCTGGAGAGTAATCACTACCAGCAGGCGGCGTCAATGGGGACTCGTGAGATTCTGGTGGAGAGAGCCATGATCCTTCCTCTTTTTGCGAGTCGCCAGATGATGCTGGCGATATTGATGATGCGGCGGTGGCGGCGGCGGCGGCATCAACGCCTGAACCTTGAGCAGGAACGGGAGCACTTGAAGTGCGACCGGCAAGCTTGCCTCGACTGGCCACGGCACCGGTCCAGCGGAAAAGCTTCCCATATCCAAGACACTCCTTGCCGGCGTTGGTGCACTTGTTGCAGTGTGGGTACGAGCGGTCACATCGTAGCCGCTGCCGCCTGCAGCTATGGCAGGGCTTCGTTGGAGTCTCGGGCTGGCTCATGGTTGTGTGGCGTCAGCAGCGCGCTGGCGAGGTTGCAGCAGACGTTCAAGACCGTAGATCCATTCGAGTGCGCGTCTAGGCGGAAGATGCGTCACAGGGTTGGATAGCCTGATCCCTCGCAAGGTTTTGGATATTTTCCCGCGCTTTGTCCTCAGAGTCAGTACATTGTCTTCGACCGCGCTTCGATGAGCTCGCCACAGTTGAGGCGCCACGAAAGGCATGAGCTAGTCCCAAAGAGGCAGCCAAGACGCAACCTTTACAGGCAAAAGGTACGTACTCTCACTCGCCTCATCACCAGCCACACGCTTACCTCAGCTTCCATCTCTGATGTGATGAGGCTCAGCACCAGCGAGCATCATCGACCGCCTATGTTGGTAGATATGTTTTCGATGCTTCCCCGGATCTTGCCTTGGATACTCTGCATAATCTCACATGCATCACAGTACTATATTTCAAATAGGAAACCCATGAGAATTTCTGAAATGATGGTTTCAGATCTCTGGAGTCGTTCACGCGACGCCTCGTCGCCTCCCGGGTAGCGTCACAGACCACCAGCTCGTTCCACCATGCACGCACGGCCTGGACCTGTAGCACAATGTGATTCCGTGCAATGAATTTTCCGGGACGCGTTTCAGATTGATGTGCATTATTCCCGATGAAACTGGGCATCAAATGAGAAAAATATTTTTTTTTGACGCGCAATCACGGTTGTCACGTCGACTGCCCATCCCGCAGCTCGAGCCTCCAGTTCTGGCGCATCATGAAACGCCGAGCAAACGATGCAACACCAGATTGGAATGCTCGCTTGCGCACAACTACTGGCGCTGCTTCAGGCTCGGAGAATTCCATCGACAGAATATGCCAAGCTGAGATAAACAACCCAGTTTCACATTTTCCTGACTTCGGCCCCTAGATGCTGCTGGACTCTCAATGCACCGCTGCAGCCCCCCCGGAACACAAGTCAGGTACTGGTCCAGAATTGTTCTCTGCCAGACGGGGCTTGGTAAAGAATCATTGTAATGCTCTGCTCAACTCAGGCCCTCGAAAATGGCCGCATTTTCTGGCGGCATAATGGGAGGGTATGCTATTTTACTGGCGTCAAGCACTGGACCAGGATGTACGAAGCAGAACGACACCGCCCCCCCCCTCAGCATAACTCTACGCATAATATAGCTACATTATATGCACCATTTTGTAGGTATAACCCGCTGAATCGCGGCCAATAGTCCGCAAGAATCCAGCCGTCGGCCCAAGCCTTGACATGCCAGCCTTGGCCTCACTCGCGGGCTGCAAAGCGGAACATGGTTATAAGTGGGATATTATTACCTTTGTCCTGGATTGTTCGTTAGCAGTATAATCTTGCAATTTCTCGCTCATAAAGGGCGCGCCGTGCCTGGATACAAGCAATGCAGTGCTCGGCGAGCACCCTGCCTGCGGCTGCAGCCAAAGATACTTTATTTACATCGGACCATTTGGCTCCAGCCTGGCAGATCAGTAGAGATTGAGGAACAGAAAATGCTGCAGTCATCTTTCAAACAGGCTAACTGCATCTGCGCCATGCATTTGTTCTCGGCCCCTTTGGATGCCTTGACCGTGGGCCGAACCCTCCCGGTTTGGGACGCCAACCCCCCTTCCTCGTGATTCGTACGACACTTGGCCAATAGTGCACGAAAGACAGGAAGAATCCCGGCAGAGGATAACGGAAGCTCTGCCTCTTGTGGCAAAATTGAGGCACAGGTGTGCGAATATCATGCCCCAATGCCGCATCCCAGTCTGCAATCCCCTCCAGTACTTTTGACCACGGTGGCGTGCGGAGAGACAGAGCGTCGCTGCCTGTCCTGTCTGCCTGTCCTGTCTGCCCGTCTCCCTGCATAACTTTGTTGCGAATAAGCTGTCACACAAAAGATGATCTGTGGAGCAACCGGCCTGAAATCGGATGCCAGCATCAACACTTTGGATGATAGCCTATGTGCGCTCGCCGTCGCAAGTCTCAGTACACCAGAACAGTAGTTGGTGGTTGGCCAGGGGGCGGCAATTCATGTTCCACAAGGGCAAAGTAAAGGTAACGTCACAAGCAATATTTCCTGCAACTGACTAATGATAGTAGTTGATGATCCGGACTCCCGCCCTCAGGCTGTGGTTGTGGCCAGACTGATTGCATCTCGAGCTGTATGACTGAAGAGTAGCAACGCATATTGCGGCTTTCCATTTGCCAAAGAGAACTCGCCAGGTTATGGGTAGGGTGACTGATGCCTTTTTACTGGTAATATTCTCTCATGGACTGTATTGTGCTTTCGGTCTTCGGTCGGAATCTCGCTGAGGAGCCTGCTTCCTAGCTCCCTGGCAGCGGGACTGGCTTTCCCTCGGCAGAACATCTACTGCAACTGTGCTCAAAAACCGGGAGATGCTCATTTACAACGCAATAATTTCCATATTATGGTGTACATAATCGAGAAATATGAAGATCTTGTAGTGGCTACACTGTTGAGAGCCACCATCACTGATCGGCGCCGTTGGGCTGCGCAAATGTGGCAAGCACTGGATGTGTCGTTCCGTTTGCGAAGCCAAAAATGAGGGTCAAAACAACGCGCAGAATTTGCTCTGCCCGTAATTACATAAGTATTGATAATGTGTAGTGTTCCCACTCCGGGAATGGAAGCTGTTACGCGTGATATTACGCCAAATCCAAGGGATAGAATTGCAGTCTCTGAGCCCATGCCAAGAACAGAGGGCATCCGTAGCTTTTATCAAGCCATTTCTGCCTTTGTACATGTTTGATTGTGTGCAAGGCGTCATGGTGATGGTCTGAGCTAATTTATTTCCACGAGGTGGTTGCAAGATCGCCCCTGGAATGGATGCGAAGGGCTTGAGGAGATGGCTGACCAGGCTCGGAATAGCCCCCCCAGCCCTGACAGTAATCGCATCCCGTGACAATATGGACGCACATTTTGTGATCTGAGGCGGCTAGCACAGAGTGGTTGCCAGTTGCTGGAGAGGAAGTTTGGAGGAGGGCTAGAAGTCCACATCTCTGCCACGCGGAATACGGATGCGCAGGATGCAGATAAATTGCAGCATATATTACCCCCATAAATTGAGTATTAACACCAGACGAGGCTGTTTAGGACTTGGATCAGTTCAATCCGCTGGGACGAGTTGCATGAGGGTCGAGGCTGATCAAGACTGGGCCGCTCGCGATGTGCATGGATGACGGACGTGTCATGTTCCCCGTTGGTTCAGGAAATGCAAAGTATTGATGCAGCAAGATTAATTACAAATAAATGGCGCCCAGTCGTTTTGCATGAAAGCTCGGATGTAAAGTATGCAAGTTCTTTACGAATTAGTGAGCGGACAACGTTCCAGCAGTGTGCCCTCGCAGCCGTCGGAAGGCGTTGTCTGCCCAGCTTTGCGCTGATCCTGGAGAAGCTGGTCTATGACGGCGGCAAGCGCCAAGAATTTGAATGATTCTCACCGGAAATTTCATCTCGCTGGTAATTATGCCAGGTTCCCATTACCCGTCTTCTTCAGCGCACGTGGAAGAGAGTCCATATTGACAGGTGACTATAGCACGCTTGGTAGGGAGCAGGCCTGGACAAGGGATGGGTAAAGTCGTCTTGCTATATTAAATGATAGGCAGCCAGCCGGTGGAGCCGATGGAGGCAGCCTGAGAAGCATTGTGCTTGTGCTCGCAGATTGGACGATCAGAGACGTTTTGCATTACGAGGAGCGTTGATTGCTCAGTGTAGTGAATGGTACAGACACATTGGATACTACATGGTTCAAAAAAGTAGTGATGATGAGTTTAATCTAGTAACCTGAACAATTGAAGCAGCAAGATTCAGGTGAGAGAGATCAGATGTAGCCAAAGCAAGCAGCACGCAAGGCAGAGCGCGAGAACAGCATGAAATGAGTCGGAGAATTATTACGCTCGGCCAAGAAGATCTAATTTACACAGAGTCAAGGCCTAGAAGAAAAGCCACAGAGCACCAAGGTGACATTGCGTGATGAGCGTGTACTGCAACGCTCCTGGTAGTTAATATAAGCTGCTAAGGGCACGCCTCAGAATGAAGGCTAGTGTACCCAGGCGGCGGAGCCTGTTGGAAGCAGAAGAGGGAAAATAAGTGCAGAAGGGGGGGACCAAGAGAAAAGGTAAAGGACCAAGAATGAGGTCCGAAAACCCCGAAAAAATAAGAAATAAAAATAAAAATAAAACTGGAAACACACGTAATAATAGCAGCAAGGGAAGGGATCATGTCTCAGCCCAACGAGCGGCCGCTCACAGCGCCCGAACCAGACAGCCGTTGAGCTTCCCAAAAGGGTCCTGAACTGGGCTGTCACACCAGCCCAAAGAGGCGCTAGAAGACAAGCTAGTGGGCTGTTTTTAGCGTGTCACCGCTGTATTTACAGGGGAGGAGCCTGCGGGGGAGCCTAGGG
>JARDXD010000284.1:0-35127 GCA_029218145.1 Aphanocladium album
TTTTTTTTTTTTTTTTTTTTTTTTTTTGCAAGCTGTCATCAGCAGAAACGGCCAACCCCCAATTGCCAGATAAGCGCTTGCCAGTCCCAAAATCAAGGTCTGTCCCGTCAAGGTCGGATGTGGCATCGCCAGTTTCTCGAAGTATCAGGTGCGCGCCCGCATAATCCCGAATATAGTTCTCCGGATCTTCCTCGCCTCCCGCAGCTTTTGGTGAGGGAGCTCTGATCTGAATATTGTTTCCGCCAGCTTTCCCCAATGCAATAACGATGTGCCGAATCTGCGTTGACACTTCGGTTTCGGGAACGTGGCTACAACCTAGATATCCTTCGAACTGCGCAGCCTTTTTCAGATGATAGTCTTTTCCTAACTTGGAATCGAAAAGATTCAGGCTTGTGAGTTTGATGGGTGGCGTTGGATTTTCTGGTGGTGGACTCTGAGACGGTATAAACTGCCCCAGAGGAAGCGCGCCAGCGCCGATTGGTTGTACAAGGACGCCGCCGTCACCCCGAACAACTGATGCCATGAATCCATCACAGCCTTAGTGAGCAGAGAGGCGCATTGTACCGCAAGAGAAGCAATACGTCGCTCCTCGGTATACATGGTCGACTTTCATCTCGTGGCGGAGTGAAATCGAATGTGTAGCAAGTCTCCCTGCAGCCGTAGAGGCTGCCGAGTCTCCAGGTTTGCCAGGTTCATCGGACGGCCAGGCAACCGTGGCACCGTCGAAAGAATGAGTAGAGGTCATCCATCTTTATATTTTCAGATTCTACTCCTTTCTTAACCGAGTTGTTAGAATACATCGTCTACATATTCCACTTATACGGTCCACAGTCTAGCCGCTTCGGGGTAATGGCACTCAATCAACGCGTAACGCCCACCACGTTCAGAGGCAAGAACGCTGATGTAGCTCTGTTGCGAAGAAATGGTGGAGCTGCTTCAGTAAAACATGATTTATCGTCATGTTCGCCTTATGAGCATGGCTGTTGCGCCGCATCTCCATGGTGGCGACGATGGAAGTGCCTTGTGTGCATTCAAACTTTTGTATGGCAAAACTGTGCTGATGCATATGGAGTGATAGGACATTGTTGAGATACGGGGTTCCGAAGTTACTTTTTATCACTACCAAATCGTTGGGCTGTCATGGACATACTTGTATAGAGGTTTCTCTGGACTGGTGCTACTTGCGGCGCTCGACGCATGGCTGCCTAGCCATGGCTGGCATTATCCAATTCGAAGGAGGTGCAGTACCAGTTTGGTCATTTTGAATGATCTGGGAAACGCTCATGGACCTGTGGTGACGTGCAAGTCAAGGGTAAGCCGGACCAGGCCGGAGATAGTGAGCTTATCGGCATCTTCCAAGTACCGACATGCAGATCATATGGTGCAAGGTGGTATTGATGTTCTCGCATTTCTGCTCGGCCGTGACTGATAGCAGACTCTCTGCTCTGTCTTTGAGATTGCCAGAAGAAGCAATATGCATTTCTAGTTGTAGGAGAGGCGTGGACCAGGTGGTGTGATACTCGGGGTTTCCTCCGCCGCGGTGTTGTACCATCACGGACAATGTAGATTAGCTCACGATTTATTTCTGTGAAGTTGAATAGTATCAGGAGCCTCTTTGAGCAATTTTTAAGCAAGTCCGCATGGCGTTTGAAGTCAGCGGAGCTGCTGGCGAGGCAGCTAATTACTGTGCGGCCGTGTGAACTTCATGCTGTGGATGGCGACATCCGCAAAGCTATCAGCCTCATGGGGCAAGTCACTCGGCAAGTCTGACAGCTTGGTACCGCAAAGTCGTCTACGCTCATGCGTGTCCAGCCCCGCCTGGTACCCTTTTTGCTTTCACTCTCCTAGTATCAGCCTTACAGACAACTGAGTGCGAAAATATACATGCAGGGCGATTATTCAGCCAATGTCCGCAAGCTCCGACGAGCTACGGATAGAGAGCACCACTCCACAGGTCGCTCCACTAAAGAAGGGGGAGAAGACCCAGAATGTAAGCCTTGTTCTCGTTATAGCAGGATTATTCTAGAGCTTACAAGGAGCCGCAAGTTTGTTCGGAGCGAGCCTATTTTGAGAATTCACAAGGAATATGAATTCTGTGTCGCGAGATAGCCCCTCTGATCTAGGCATCTATTAAAGATAAAAGGAAGAGATAATGCGCTTGGGGGAGAGCTGCGATATTGACCAAGTAACTCAGCAAGCAAATACGCAATCACATGTACTGGGGGGTTTCAAACAACTCCGTAAAAAGAGGTGATTCATACAAGCTGCGGAGTGATTTCAAACCTTTTCCACGTGTGCAGCCAGGGCTAGCCTCGTTCGCAAAAACCAGCGCAAGCCTTACCCATAACGTGCTGACTCTTTTGCGCAGCATAACGCGTTGCCTTGTGGGCTTGCTGCCACCAATGGCGGAGCTTACACGGCGTCCAGTCACCCTTGTTTTGCGGCCCCGCCCAGTGTGAATCACCCAGAGCATTGGTTGGCGGCGGACTTACATGGACTTTAGCCCGGTTCTCGGGTTCGCAAGCGCCCGTCATTGTTCGGTTTAGCACCGACTACGACCGGCGAGCCTAAAGAGTTTTCCGTCATTGTCCATTTGAGGACAGTACCGCAAAGTGCGCTCCGCGTTATGTTTTGGGCAGGGGAGCGTTTGTTTTGTAAAATTGCGCTGGCACGATTGAGATCATCTTGTTATATTAAGGTTGTCCTGTTCGCTCTCAGTCATGTAGTTCCAGACAGCATCATCACAATCTCCACAACTAGCAAACAGAGCAAACTGCAGCAATCCCCTACAGCGCTGATTGTTGTTTCCCTTACTTTTTATACACTCAAATTTCTTCTTTTACAAATAAAGTTTATCGAGTATCGACTTTGAGTGACACGATGACATCGGCACGAAACACCCTCGAGGTGCCCCGCGAACCTGGTTGGGCGACCTCAACTACCTCGACACTGGCTGGCGAAGATCATGCTCTCGAGAAGAACATTCCTGACAGCTCTTCTGTTGGCAAGACAGAGTCTGATACTGAGGCAGCTGTTGAGCAGACGGAGGAACTGGCTGAAGACGAATATCCTTCCGGTACTAAGCTCATCTTTATCGTCGTCGCCCTGGTTCTTGCCATTTTCCTTCTTGCTCTTGATATGGTTCGTTACTAAATATTTCACTTTTACAAGTCCTCTGCTAACTTTACCAGACAATTGTCGCCACCGCTATTCCCAAAATTACCGAAGAGTTCAAGGGTCTCGACAAGGTCGGCTGGTACGGTGCTGCTTTCTTCATGACTGTCGGCGCTTTCCAGTCTACCTGGGGTAAAATCTACAAGTACTTCCCTCTCAAGACGTCATTCTTGATTGCCATTCTTATCTTCGAGGTGGGATCCACCATTTGCGGTGCTGCTCCCAACGCTGAAGCTCTCATCACTGGTCGTGCCATCGCTGGTCTTGGCGCAGCTGGTCTCGGAGCTGGCGCTTACACAATCATTGCCTTTTCTGCACCACCCAAGAAGCGCCCTGCCTTTACCGGTATCCTGGGTGCCTCATATGGTCTCGCTAGTGTTATTGGTCCTCTCCTTGGCGGCGCTTTCACCGACAACGTCTCTTGGCGCTGGTGCTTCTACATCAACCTGCCCATTGGTGCCATCTCCGCCGTTGTCATCTTCTTTTTCTTCCAGACACCCCGCGCTGCTGTCCCAGAGGAGGCTCCTCTCAAGGAGAAGATTTTGCAGACCGATCCCCTCGGCGTTGTGCTCATGATGGGTGCTACCATCACCTACATCCTCGCCGTCCAGTACGGTGGTACCGCGCACGCCTGGAACTCTTCCACTGTCATTGGCCTCCTCGTTGGCTTCGTGGCCATTATTGGCGCCTGGGTTGTCCTCCAGTATTTCCAGGGTGAGAGATCCATGGTTTCGCCTCACCTGGTCAAGAACCGCACCCTTGTCGTTGCCATGATTTACAGCTTCATTTTCGCTGGTGGCTTCTTCGCAGCCATCTACTATATTCCCGTGTACTTCCAGTCGGTACACAATGCCAGCCCTACCATGAGTGGTGTTCGAAACCTTCCATTCATTATCGCTGTCACCATCTCTACCATCGCTAGCGGTGGTATTGTCTCTGCCACTGGCTACTACCAGCCTCTCCTCATCGGCGGCGGCGCGGTCGCCACCATCGGTGCCGGACTTCTTTTCCTTTTCAATGTCAACACCTCCACCGGCACTTGGATTGGTTATCAGATTGTTGCTGGTGCCGGCTGGGGCACCGCCTTCCAGCTTCCCATGATCGCCGTGCAGGGCACCGTCGAAGAAAAGGACCTGGCATCTGCCACCGGTATGCTCCTGTTCTTCCAGGGTCTGGGAGGAGCCTTCCTCGTTTCAGCTGCCCAGTCTGCTTTCCTGAACCAGATGGTTAGCTATGTTCTGAAGCATGCTCCCCAGATCGACAAGGGCACTCTTATTCTTACCGGTGCCACCAATATTCGCCAGGTTTTCCCTGCCGATCAGATTCCTATCGTTATTGATGGATATATGCACGGCCTCAAGGTTGTCTTTGCTCTATGCATTGCTGCTACTGGTGTTGCGACAACTGTCGGTCTTTTTACGCGCTGGGGCAAGCTCAAGCAGGGTGCTGGCGCTGGCGGCATGGCTTAGAGCTTTGACTGAAACACAAAAGGCGACGGTTGACCGTGGCATGCTCTCATCCCTCGGCGTTTGGGACTGGATTTTCTTTTTCTTTTTTAATAATGTGCATATGGGTGCGATACAATAGATAGATAATGAATGATTCACATCAATTAATTACATACCACAAAATCTCTCACGTATTCCATAAACAAGTTGTACGTAGCGGTATGCGATTCTTCGAACACACGGTGTCACTCTGGAAGGGATCATCAATGCTTCTATTGCAGCAAGCAACAAATTTAGAGAGGTAGCTACAGTTTCTGAGAAAGAACTAGATCTCAAGCCACTCTAAAGATCAAAATGGCAAACAATTGCTTCGATTTGTAGAACGAATGCTAGTAAAGTCGCTCGCTCAATTATATACGGCGACTCGCTGAGTCATCTTGGAGCTCCCCGTCCAGCTGCAAAGCCATCCCCAAAACTCCGCGGCAGATATCGTCACGACATCTTCAAGCTGTCGCATTTTCCATAAAACTCCCGAAAAGAGGAATAATGGATCATGTGGTATGAATTGAGGCGTATAAGTACACCAATGCCCCCACTGCCGTAATCTTTGCGACTTTCTTCTTCTCCTTCTCCCCCCGTCCTCACGGCGCACACAAAACCAACGATGTTCGCCGCCATCAGTCGCCCCCAGCTGGTGGCACGTGTGGCTTCCAATGCTACCCGATCTCGAATTTTCGCCCAGACGGTATGCTCGACATCCTCCGTCGAGAAGGTCCCGTCCACCTCGATTCGAGTCCTACGAACTGTCGACGCGGTCCGACGATGGCGCAAGCCGCACACTCTGAGCCAGCACAGCGTCGGCCTGGTTCCCACCATGGGCGCGCTGCACGAGGGGCACCTCGCGCTCATCCGCGCCGCGGCCAAGGAGAACCACCACGTCGTGGTCAGCATCTACGTGAACCCGGCCCAGTTCGGCATCAAAGAGGACCTATCCTCGTACCCTGTGACGTGGGAGACGGACACGGCAGCGCTCGCCCGGCTCGATCGCGAGCTGGCCGACGACGGCGCCAACCTCGGCCGCATCTCCGCTGTTTTCGCGCCGACGACCGACCAGATATACCCGTCAGGCTTCCCCGGTCAAGAAATTGACAGCAAGGGCAGCTTCGTCACCATCACGCCCGTCAGCGAGGTCCTCGAGGGCGCGAGCCGGCCGACCTTTTTCCGCGGCGTCGCCACCGTCTGCATGAAGCTCTTCAACATTGTGCAGCCGGAGCGCGTCTACTTTGGCCAAAAGGACGTCCAGCAGACCGTCGTCATAAAGAGCATGACGCGCGACTTTATCCTGCCGACCGAGGTGGTCATCTGCCCGACGGAGCGAGAGGCCGACGGCCTGGCCATGAGCTCGCGCAACGTCTACCTCGGCACCCGCCGGCGCAGACTCGGTATCGTCCTGAACCGGGCGCTGACGGCGGCCGCAAACTCGTATGGCGGCGGCAACCTGGACCGCAAATCGGTCCTAGGTACCGCCCACGAGGTGATTGCAACCGTGGTCCAGGCCCAGGCCAGACTGGGGCCGACCGAGCGCGCTTTGTTCGAAGTCGACTACATTTCTCTGGCCGATCCAGATACGCTGCAAGAGATTGATGTGATTGACCCTGAACGAGGAGCAGTGCTGAGTGGTGCCATCAAAATGCTTCCGCTGGAGGAAGCCGTTCCCGGCGAGGATGTCGGGCATGCGGGAGGGCCAGCTGTAAGATTAATAGACAACCTCGTCCTTAAGCCTACGAAATCAAAGGCTCAGAGGTAGGAACAATTGGGAAATATTTTCAACTTGTGGCATGTAGACTGCCATTGTATATATCATGCTATCGAAGCAAATTTCAAAACGAACCAATGACGGGGCCAATAATAAAATCAGTAGTGTACAACCGCAACAATCTATATAGTGCTATCCGCACAGCCGCAATATTTTGAGACTACAGGTTCGGCTTGCCGCGCATCTTTCTGCGCCGCCTTGCCGCACCCACGGTCTTGTGCAACGTCTCTTCCTCCTCTCGGCTCAAACGATTCGGTACTTTCTGTTTGCCAGCTTTGGCGCTTTCCTCGGCTTCTTCGAACAGCTTACGACCCAGCTCGTCTGTGAGACGCAACACACGGCTACTAACAGTGGCACCATCTCTCCGGTTCTTGCCCTCTCTGCGGCAGTTGGCAATCTTCTCTGTGAAATCCCAGAGCTTGCCCTCGGCGAGTAAAGCACCAGTTCCAGGGTCTCGCGCTGGTCTCCAGGCTGGATCGAGCTGCATGCGCGGGGGGATTTTTGCTTCTTTGCTCTTGACGACGTGGACCATTTGATCTTCTTCGAATCGGGTGTATGAATTCTTGAGCGTTTCTTTGTTCACAGCCTCAAAATACGAAAGGTCACCCTGATGGTAGAGGGTTTTTCCAAGCTAGTCAGCAGTTAGTAGGGGTGTGGTGGACAATGGCTCAAGGCTTCACGTACAAGTTGAGCACTATTCTGTGCTTTCGATTGCTCGATCCAAACATCGCCGGCTCCAAGAGGTGGGCTCAGCCCCATCAAGGATACGGCGGCCAGCCAACTGGCTTCAATAAAGGGCCAGATTAGGAAGCAATAGAAGTCGTAGTTCTCACGTCCAGCTCTGCGCTCTTCATCTGAAAGGCCGACTTGGACAACATTGCCCTTCTCATCTTTCGTCAGCTGCACAATTCGATCCGCTTCTAACCCCTTCAGCGTCTTATCTAGATTGGCGTCGAGACCGGCGCTGCCGAAGATGAATTCGCCGCGGAAGAGAGACGACAAGAAAAAGACTGTCGACTTGAGTTCCTCATACTCTATCACCTGCATAGAAGGACCTCCTCCTCGCTTTACGCGCGTGTACATGGCGGCGCTGACCAGGGCTTCGTAAATAAATAGATGGATGGTCATGTTTCGATAGAAGGACAACTGGAAACGATCAACAGCATAATAGGTGGGCTCGGCAAGTCCGTCAATCACGCCAACCAAGTCCTTTCCGAGAACTTCCAGACCTCGATCGACAATTTCGGAAAGGGGCGCGTTACCCGGGTGCGCGACACGGCCACCCTTGGCTCGTACTCGTGTGGTCAGCCATTCAACACGTCGAATAAGCTCTTGCTTGCCGACTCCACGGCCGCGAAGAGTGAGCAGGACGGTGCCAATAAGTGCAGTTGGCATAACGACAGAAACGTGGTTGATATCTCCGAGGACCTTGTATCCGAGCATTCGCAGAATCTTTTCACGAACCGCTCGAACAGCCGGGTTGCGGTGATCCGTGTCCAAACCACTGGGAACATTGGGTATCTTCGTGAGCTGGTCGTCAATGAATTTGCGCAGGCTCCATGGTTCGTGGAATCGCACGTCAACGCGGCCAAGCTTAAGGGACAGCACAGAAGAGCCTCCTGAAAGAAAGTCTGCAAGGTTTTCCTTTTTCTTGGGAACGCCTAGCAGCTCGGTAACGTATCCTTCAGTTTCGATTACCTTGTCGTATTGTGTGCTGACAGGGCAAATGATGGTATCCTCGACACGACCGGACAGAATCGAATCAAGAACGAAGCTGAGAATACCGAACTTTGGTGGCAGAAGCTTTCCGGTGCGAGATCGACCTCCTTCAATGAAACACTCAAAGTTGTAGCCCTGCTGAAGCAAGGTATCAATATATGATTGAACGAGAGTCGAGTATAGGGCATCGTCTCCAAATGAGCGGCGAATCCACATGGCGCCCGCATTCTGCAGAAAGCTACCAACGAGAGGGAAGTTGAGGTTATCACCAGCTACGACAATAGGCAACGTCAAGCCAAGACGGTAGCAAATAAGCTGAAGACTAACATAGTCGACATGCGATCGGTGGCTCGGAAGGAACACGATGCTCTGTTTCTTTTTGGCAGCGAGATCGGCCACTTTGCGGAGATGCAAGACTTCCTCGCTCGACACGTGAATGCCTTGGTGATATGCCCGTGTCAACAACTGGGTTGTAAGGTAGTAGGCACCACGAATGAAGGTCTTGCTCTCCATTTTGCAAATCATGTCATTGGTGAGCTTCTCCGCAACCTCCTGTAAAGAGTTTTCCAGAGCCACGCGTCGCTGTGCTCGCTTCGTCACATAGTCTGTATCGTTCTTGTTGAGAAGACCCTCCTCTTCTTCCACGACAACGCGCTTCTCTGCAAGCTGCGAGATGCGTTTCTGCAGGAGCGGAGCGGCCATTACCATGGAAATCATATTCTGGGAATACCCAGGATAAAAGACAGGCTGTCCGATGATGTTGTCATAAGCACGCCATCCTTGGCCGGAAACATATAGAGAAACCTCGCGAAGAAATCTATTTAAGCCAAGTCAGAACCAGAAATGGTGGGTGAGTCGATGACCAAGGCTTACTGCAGGGGCTCCGAACGGAAAGAGGCAAATTGGTTCATGAGCGCTTCATCTTTGCCTTCATTTACTCCTTTCTCTGGCTCGAGGTAGCCGCCCGGTTGTAGAGTGATTTCATCGCCAAGAATCTGCAGATCCGGGGCCGAATTGTTTGTAGGATCGAGAGGCTCGTCACTGCCAGCCATGATGAAGCTGGTGCAGGAGGGAATTCGGGGGCGATGAGGCGGCCGGATGTCGCAAAACGTAGACCAGTGGGTTGCTCGAGCGGCAGCGACAAGGGCTTTGACAGCAGCGCAGCTCAATTCATAAGGTTGGATGATTTGTGTCGAGAGTGATAATCAGACTGAGCTGGCTGGAGCTGGGGAAGTTGGACGACCTAGCGTCCGGGGGTGGGGCAGGCGATACTGCCGAGGCCATGTGAAGTCAAACCGGCTACCAAATAAGGCTGGCCCGGCTTTTTTTTTTTTCGGCAACAGCACCTCTTGGCCTGCATGATAACCGTCCCCTCCTCAACAAGTCAACATTTTCAACATCAAGCCGCGGCTGTGGATTAATCTGTCAATAGCTTTTCCAGCATGGCAGCACCACAGCCTCTCACGCAGGAACTGCTGGCCCGCGCCCACGCACCCGATTCGGTCAATCGCATATTTGGCGAAAAAATTCAGCATCGCACACTACATCTACGTCGTTCGTCACCGCCACCCTCTGCATTGAATGCGCGCAACGCACGCCGCAAAGCCCGTTTCGAAGAAAAAGAAAAGCAAAAGCAAAAACCGCGGCCTTTGTCGTCTCGGCAGCGACGCAATCTTGGACTGCACGATGTGCCTGCGACAGGCCAGTCATACGATATCTACGCCGGCTTGAATAAACTGTGGGTGAGCTACGCTCGCGAGCTCCTCGGACGAGAAATATACACTGGCGGCACAGGTGCTGCGGCAAAACTGGCCAGCGCAGAGTTGCATGGTGCGACAGCAGAAGTCGTCCGCAGTCGATGTGCAGGTCGTGTCGGTATCCAAGGCATCATTGTGCGCGATCGCAAATTCGTCATCGAGATTATAACGAAGAACAGAGGCCTCAAAATCGTGCCGAAAGATGGGACAACTTTCAAGATTCAAGTACCAGCGCCACTCGAGGACAACACAGCTGAATCCGAGGTATCGCAAGTTTTTGCGTTTGAGGTCCATGGTGACCAGCTTATGCTTCGCTCCGCCGATCGCGCCAACCGAAAGTTTAAGCAGCACTTTCTCAAGAATTTGTAATTATTATTTAATGACGGAACGAATGGAACGAATTGATACCCGATAACGACTGTTGAAACCATGCGTCGCTAGGATTTGGAAGAAGTCAGTAGGTGGTTTCGCAGCAGTGTATGGATAGTTTGCGTTGTGGTAGAAGAGATGTGGTAATATTTCCTCATGACAAGAAGTGAGAGGATGACGGTGACATGCGAGATGGAGCGGACACAAGTCAACAATAGCAGCGTGCTATATGCACAACATGATTCAATCGTAAGCAAAGATACGGGTTCGACAGTATCTCTGGATATGCTGCATTATTATCTTTGCCAACCCTCAAAATTTACATTCTACAGCGTCGGAGCTTGAAGTGTCAGCTTTAAGGACCGGGGATGTTCATCTTGAATTGCTTCAAGGTGCAAAGGCAGTCATTGCACTTGCACTCATATGTCTATCAGTTGATTGATCGTTCCCTGGCTTTAAAACCTTGAGCTGTCTAATCGTGGCCGAACTCTCGACGGATGCTCTGTAGCCTGTGATCCCCATTCTCACCTTTGGCGGTAGAGAGACTGGCGTTCCATCAGGCTGAGGAACGCCGATTTCCTGCCAAGCTTGGCGATCGTCGCCAATTACCTAGATGCAAGTCCAGGTGAGCAAGTACGGTACCAGGCGTGGCAGTGGAAGCGTGCTATAGTCGCAGGAATCGGCACCCTGCGACGCTACGATAACATGCTGACAAGGCAGCTTGGTGGCCAGTTCTCCTGGGCCACTGTTTCAAGCATCATATTCGCTAGTGGTAAGCGTCATAAGGGGGGGTTATTTAGGTTTGCAGGGCAGGATGTCAGCACATTGCCTGCAGCGTAGCTAGCTCTTTTTGGCTTGCAACCTACTTTGCCTACCAATGTACGTACCTGTGCAGGTAATAAATAATAGTATAAGGGGGCACTAGGTACCTACGTAGGTGGTGGACGACTGTTAGCGCGCAGGTGGCCAGTCGGTGGCGCTGTTAGCAGCTCGCCGGTCCCCAGTTAGGCTATAGCCCTCGCGTGCCTGCTGGCCGGCTAAAGGTCGGCCATCATCCGCTTCAGGGATAGTGGATTCTGGGGGCTCGCCTACCGCCTGGGGGCCAATTCGACACCTCTAATTTTGCCTTTGCCAAAATCTGCTGGCTTTTCTTCCCCAGCGCTTGCTGATTAACTTCACGTTCCCGCCTTAACACGATCCCAAACGTCTGTAATATCTTACATTGCCATTCCTGCACGCGCAATCTCGCAATCTACGTTGCTTTAGCAAGCGTTATATTTGCATTTTTATTATACATCGTCATTCACGTCGCCCTCACCGGTGCCGTATCGACCGACCTAAGCTACCAGCCTCCAGAGCAGACGACGTGGCAATCCCGCGCTTCGAGCTCCCATCTGGTTCAACAAACATCACACCCAAAATGCCAACCAATTTGCCTTCAAGCTTTGCCTCGGCTGCCGCCGGCCAGAATGCGAATCGAGACTCTAGGACCGGCAGGCCCGACGGTCGTGGCGCCGTTGGCGGCGACTGGTAAGTTCATGCGTCATCCCTTGGCCATCCATTGCTGCAATTTCGCCTCGTGAACGCGACCGCGGCACTATCGCACGCTCCTGCATGTTGATATCACTTTTGAATTGATCAAGAGGTGTGCCCCTGCTACCTGTGGCCAACCTCGTCACGGCCAGCCTGCGTCGCGAAAAGCTTTCCCCCATGCCTGCGCCACTTCGTCAAACACAACACTCACTAACCACTATCTCATCAGGGCACGTCGAGACGGTCGCTCCGCGAACGGTACTATGACATTCCGCCGCGCGTCAACGACACCAATAGGCCAAACGATGCAGACCGCCCCCCCAACAGACCTCGCGGCTCAGCCCACATCTGCTGAGACCACGGCTGTCTCGAATCTCGAGGTCGAACCGAGCCGCTACACCAAGGATGATCTCCTGGACGTGTTCCGTGCTCAGAAGCTCAACGAAGATCCTTCCCGTCTCTTTATCCCTGGCTGGGACCCCAGCAACATCAACGGGAACAGTGGCAGGGGCTGGGGCAAGAGCAACGAGAACCACATTCCGCAAGAACCGGGTGCTTGCTGGGATCAAAACGGCGAGACTGCGCCGATGGCTTTGCAGGACTATTCTCTGGATGAGAAGGAGGTGAATAGCTGCCTTTTTGATCACCTTCATCTTTCATATACTAACTAGAACAAGGCGTTCTCGACCGACATCAACTCCCCGCTCAAGCCTCCGACTCAAAACAAGGAAGCCCACCAACCGAACGGCAGCGGTCGAAAACTATCAATCTCGCACGGGGCAGGTAACGCATACAGCGTCACATCACCATCTTCTGCTACCAGACCCTCAACCCGCCGGCGCGAAACCGTCGATTCGAACCCCTTTAGCACTTCTGGGCTGGGATCTCCAACAGCGCCTCAGCGGTTCTCCAGAGATGACCAGGCTTACTGGTTTAACCGGAAAGGAGAAAAAGAGGCAGATGCCGATGATCAGTCTGTGGATCAGGCTCGTGATCAAGGCAAGCCTATCCTACCCGGCCTGATGCGAGCCAATACCGCCGGCGCTGTGGGGATGAGCTCCATCTGGCCGCCCTCGAATCCAACCACGCCTGGTGCTGGAGGCTTTGGGAATTTTTCCATCGGATCTTCCGTTGTTGGGGACAAGCGTGTTGGCGGTGCTGCTGGCGGAAGCAGGCTTGCTCATCTCATGCCGAAAGATAGCTCTGAAAATATGAGCACCAAGGCGTCTGAATCTAACGTGCTTACTGGACAGCAATCATCGTGGAGGACGCGGCCTCGAACCGATACGGACCCGTTTGGAGAGGATGAGTTATCAGGTAGCGCGATGCTAGGTGGATCTCAGGACACAACCACCGGCGGCAATCGCGGTGGTGCTCTCGGCACTCCGGTAAAGGGCTCTGCTGGTGATTTTGGTATGGCCGGCTTGAATCTCGATGGTGACGAGGATCCCAACAGCCCATCAGAAACGAATCCCTATCGCAGCCCTGCCAACCGCGAGGATGGGGAGTCCGCCAATGACAACAAGCATTTCGTCGGCGCTTCGCAAGAACATGGCGCAGGATTTGGTGCTATGCCGCGAGGTTTTGCACCAGGCGCTTTTGATGGCAGCGACCGGAGCCAGACTTCGAGCGTTGGAGCAAAGGGTTATCCCCTCGGTCACTTATCTGGATGGCCTGCCCCAGGTCCCTCCGCTGGAACCCCCGACCGGGATCGCCCCAACTTTGGAAACGCCTTCGGAAATTCCCTCTTTGGGGCCATGGGAGAGCTACAGTCTCCTGGCCTCGGCAACTTGGGTAATGTGTTCGGCCCTTCCGGTCCTAGTGGCCTTGGTGCTGGCAGCATTGGCCGTGGTAGCAAGCTTGGCTCTCTCTTCCCTGCCGCAATGCAGGCACAGATGCAAAGCAATGATCATGAGTCTGGCAGCGATGGTCCTGACCTGCGCCAGGGTAATCCTCTCGGCGCGATAGGTCGCGTCAACTTTCCCGGACCCCCCAGAGATACGGAAAGCCCTATGCGATCCAATCGCGGAGTCTTTGAGGAGCTGTTTCCCTCCAACGAGGCCAGCAGAGGACTTGGTCATATGGCCGGCTCTGACGGCGGCCAAGGTGGCCCTGGCCAATCATTTACCCCTATTCCTGGCGGCTTGCCATTTGGCGGACCCATTCCAAGTGAATTGCCATCGGCTCAGGCTCGTCAAATGGTTATGCCAGATCGCATGAGATGGGTGTATCTGGATCCTCAGGGTCAGGTCCAGGGACCTTTTACCGGCCTGGAAATGAATGATTGGTACAAGGCTAACTTCTTTACGCCGGACCTGCGGGTCAAGAAAGTGGAAGATCCTGAATTTGAACCCCTCGGTCAGCTCATTCGCCGCATAGGGAACTCGCGCGAGCCGTTCTTGGTTCCCCAAATTGGTATTCCGCATGGTCCTCCTGCACAGGCCGGAGGTTACAACGGCAACACCGGGGTCATCCCGCCTCTGAGTGGCGTCTTCCCTAGCTTCGGTAGGACACTTACTGCTGAGGAGCAGAACAATCTGGAACGCCGCAAGCAGGAGGAGCAATACATCATGGCTCAGCAGCGAGACTATGTGATGCGCCAGCAGGCCATGTCAAAGTTCCCCATCCACAATCCCGGCCTCCAGCATCATTCTAGTGCGCAGAGCCTACAGAGCCAGCCAAGCTTTGGAAATATTAGCAACCCAGCCCAGCAGCCACCAACCATGAGTGGCCTCGGTCCCTTTATGGAGCCTGGAAGCGGATCAATGCTTCATGGCAGAACCGGCAACGACCAATTTCGCCCGGACGACATTGTGAATCTGAGTGGCCATGAGCGCCAGATGCTGGTAGCTGCTATGGGAGGTAATGAAACTGGTGTTGTAGGAGAGCATCTTGCCAGTGAAGAGAGTCTGCGCGCCGGTCTGCCGCAGACTGGTCAGCTTGCAGAAGATGAGGAAGGCTTCCGCGACCGCCTTCAAGAGTTTGAGGGTCTCCGTGCTCAACATGAGGCTGAGCAGGCAGCCAAGGCTGAGGAGGAACAGCTAGCTGCTGCAGAAACCCAGGGATCCGAGCCTACTGTCACCACCAGCCGCCAGTCTGGTAAGGCGAGCAAGAAGAAGAAGATGTCCGAGGATGAGGCTCTGTCCCTCACTGAGCAGGTTCAGATCACTCAGGCTGCTGCGGCTGCCGTTGTTCAACCCGATGAGACTGTGGAGCCTGGTATGCCGATGCCATTCCCTCCCCCGTCCTCGACTACGCCTTTGCCTGCCCCTACTGCCCAGCGCGCTCGCTCCAACCTGCCAGAGCAGTATAGCCGATCTCAGACAGCTACGCCAGAAGTCGTGCAGCCGCCACCGCTGGCGCCATGGGCCAAGGAGCCCGGCCAGGAAGGGCAGCGCGGCCCAAGTCTGAAGGAGATTCAAGAAGCTGAAGCACGCAAGGCTGCCAAGGCCGAGGAACTTGCCGCTGCCCAAAGAAAGGCTGCGATAGAGCAAGAAGGCGCTCTCCTGCGCGAACGGGAGAGAGCTGCTGCAGCCGCTGCCACAGCCGCGGCTCTGCCCGCATCTAGCACTTGGGGCCACGGCTCGCCAGGATCTGGCGCAACCCCTTGGGCCAAGCCTGGTCCTCAAAAAGGGGCGAACATTCCTACCTCTGTCTCTACCTCCTCCTTAAGTAAGAAGACTCTTGCTGAAATTCAGCGGGAAGAAGAAGTGCGAAAGCAGAAGGCTATGCAGACAGCTGTCCAAACCGGATCCCCTGCCAGTGTCACCAAGAGCTACGCCAATTTAGCCAGCAAAACAAACCCCCCTCCCATCCCGAGCGCACAGTCACCAGCCGCAGCACCCGGCCCGGGTTGGGCTACTGTCGGAGCTGGCGGCAAAGTCAAGGCTCCGACCGGACCTGCTGTGCCGGTTCGTTCTGCCAGCAACGCCAGCGCTAAACCTGCGCCTGTCGTAGCCCGCCCAAGCCCGAAAGCTAGCCCTGCCATTGCACAGCGCGCTGGTTCTGCGAGCAGCGGCAATACTGCTATGGATGAATTTAACGGCTGGACACACCGAGAGCTTTCTCGTGGTATCAACACTGATGGTAAGTGAAAGTTGAGTCCAACATATTTCAAAGCAATCGCTGACCCATTTAATAGTTACCAGCTTTCAGTCAACTCTGGAAGCCCTTCCTCTTGACACAGGCCTGATTGCCGACGCCATCTATGCCAGTTCCACTACCATGGATGGTCGTCACTTCGCCGAAGAGTATGTTCGACGCAAGAAGCTTGCAGAGAAGGGCATCTTCGAGAAGCAGGCATCCGATAACAGGAGCTCTTCAGGCGGATGGAGCGAAGTTGCCAAGAAGGGCAGCGGAAGTTCCCAGCCTCCCCGTGAGCCGGAAGTAAACGCCTCTGCCATGCAGGGTGCAGGCTTCAAGGTAGTCCCGAGCAGAAAGAAGGGCAAGAAATAGAGCAAGTCGCGCTTCTATGTTTTGAAGGAAAACCGAGCCTGATTGAAATGAGGAATGAAGTGTCAATTGCATAACTGGGTATGCTTGTTGAAATTGATTGGAAAATGTGTAAAGGAGCGGCCCCATGAAGGGCCTACTGATGTCGGATATGATATAGCATGAGGCAGGATATGTGAGACGCGGTTTGATGAATGATATTTGGAGATGAGCGACATGGAAATGTATCATACATTGGTGAGAGACAGCATTGCGATGTTTTGTTGACTTGCTAGCAATTATGTATACGGAGCTGTAAACTTGAAAGGGTTGATTCAAGTCCTGTAATACTACTACACATCTGAGCAATTTTCTCGGTCCATAAAGGCGTATTATGATGTCAAACAATCTCATTGCTTTTGTCTATCCTTTCTCATCCTTTCACATGATGCACTAGAACTAACTTGCTGTCAGTCTATTTACTTACCTTGAGCCCTTCCATGAGCGCCTCAAGCAGTGTCCATCCCTCTGAGCCTTCCCAGTTGGCCTTGCCGCGGCCCATGACGCTGCGGACGGCGCTGCGCGCCTTGCCCCTCCACTTGGGACCAATCTCTTCGACGTGTTCGCCCCAGTTCTCGAGCACGGAGACGAGCTCGTCGGTGCGCGAGACGACCTCGAGCCATGCGGCCTCATCCTCGGTCCAATCGGCCCCAGCGGCTGTGGAATCGCCCGGCAGCAGCCCGCTGCCAGAGGAGCCGACGGTGGCGCGCCAGGCCTTCTCGGAGGCATCGATGGCGCCGGCGTAATCGCGAACCCAGCTGCGCAGCTTGGAGACAAGGGACCACAGCTCAGCGCGTCGTGTGATGAGCGGCACAATGTCTTCCTCAATGACACGAGCAATCAGTCGCTCTTGAGTGCCTCTCGGCGGCTCGTAGATGCCCGTTCCAGCATCTTTTTCTTTGCTCAGAACCTCTTCCTGCAGCAGGGCTCCGATGACAGGCGCGTTGACAGCGTCTTCGCTTTGGCGGATACGGAGGATCTGGCAAGTCGCCGCAATGATCTCTACGACTGCAGGGGGACGCATGCGGCATGCAAGTGTCACAACGTTTTCCCAGATGCGCCAGTTGTCGTGGGCCGCAGTAGCACCCATTTTATAAGCACGGAGTGCTTGCGCGAGGAGAGTCTCTGGATCTTTCGACATCTCGACTTCTTTGGCGCTGTTAGCAGCAGCGGCGACAGTTTCATCTTCATCTTCGGCAGGTTTGACGGGCGTGCCAGCTGTGTCCTGCGTCGAAGCCGCAGAGACGCTTTCATCTTCCTGTTGATTCTTAACCACCTCGCAGTAAAGACTCCAGAGCGCAGTGCCGAGGTTGCTCCAAGTTTTTGCGTCTTCGCCGCCGAGATCGCCCGTGGCGCTTCCAATCGCCCGGTTAAAGGCCTCAGCAGCATCTTCGAAGCGTCCAAGACGAAGACTGATATCGCCAAGACGGCTCCACATGTCTGGGTCAAGACGGTTGACAGATGTAGCCTTCTTATAAGCTTCGTGGGCTCCTTCGAGGTTCTTCTCCCTCAGGTAGTGTTCAGCAAGTGAACGCTGCGCACGGGCGTATCGGTGGCCAGACACCTCCCAGGCGCGCTCATAGAAAGAGGCATTATTTTCCAAGTCTCCAAGAATACACCACAGACGCGGTGCATTTGATGGAGCGGGTGAACGTTCAGGCCCCATGAAGTCATCGGCCTTCAGAGAGGTGATATCTTCGATAGCAACCTCGTCATCCGGGTCCGATTTGGATGATGCGTCGGCGCCGGTTTTGTTGAAGAGCTGCCAGCGAATAATACCCTTGGCTTTGGCCTCTCCTCCACTTCCGCGGCCATCTTCATCGTCGGCAGCGTCTGCGCTCGCCAGACAAAGAGCAACTTCAGCCCACAGGCGCAGACGCTTGAATATCTCCAATGCGGAGACGATTGAACCGGCGCCTGCCCAGGCGTACGCCAGCTCTGCCTCTAAATGCCAGCGAGGAGGAGTCGAAAGAGCGTGGATGTATTTCAGGCGCACATCTGCAGGCGCAGATTCTGAGGCTTTGGCAGCCGGGAAGAATGAGGTTGGAGCATTCGTTGCAGGCGCCGCTTCTTCTCCAGTATGGTGGCCAGGCGCAGACACTTGTATGGAGGGTACTTCATTGGCTGTTTCTTTCTCTTCCTGCTTTGCAGACTCGGTTACTTCTTCGGAAGAAAACGTGGTGTCTGTAAGAACTTGGTCGGCCACGGCCTGCATTTGAAGAACGCCGCGCTCCAAGGTACGGCTTCGATGTACTTCAATACGCGAACGCACAAGAAGGGCCTGAGTATATACTTGCCAGTTCGTAGACTTGTCAGCAAGTACGCGAGTTGCAAATGGCAGAATCTCTTCAGCCGTGAGAGTGTCTGCGGGCGAAAATGTATCTTTGATGGTGGCCTCTGTCAAGAGGATAATCTGGTCGAGGGGACTAAGTTGCGGCTGCTCATCTGGAGACAAGGTCGCCAGCTCTTCAGGTAACTCAGCCGATTTCTTTTCGTTGGCATTTTGATCTTTTGTGAATTGAATCTCTTCAAGAAGCGTATCGTCGTTCAGCTGCAGAGCTTCTGGCTTTGCGTCTTCTTCCTCATCACCTCCACCTTGGTTCGATGCTTCTTCAGTCTGGCTGAGAGCTAGAACCACCAGTTGACTAATGCTTTTTTCTTGGAACTTTGTTCTCTTGCCAAGAGCACCCGAAAGAGCGTACAAGAACCTGCTCATCTTGCTCGCCTCCTCGACAAGCTCCTTAGCTTTGTCCGACCGTCCCAGCAAGATGCTGTTGTTCGCCGCTTCCAGCAGGAATTGAACTTTATCCTGCGTATTCCAAGTTCCCTCATCAGCCCATACATCATCACTCAAAACACGACTGCGGACAGCATCCATAGAGTCTGTAATTCGAGTGGCCAGCGACGGAAGCTCGATCCAGTTGGAGCTCTTGGTGAAAGTAGAGCCGCCGAGGCTGGGTTGTGCGATAAGTTTGTAATGCCATACATGGACGCGAAGTCTGTTCCAGCAGATGCTGTGCTTCTGTGTGTCAGCTCCAGGAATCTGCACAATATCGTCTGTTGGAGTCGAGAGCGCCCTGGTAAAGATGTATCGGGCAAGGCAAAAGAGCTCAATGGAAGGAATATGTGAGTATGGAGAGACACCATCAACTTCAAGCAAGCTCACACAGTCTCTTCTCATCATTATAATTGGGGTAACCGCTGATTGAGAAAGAGTGGTGGATTGTGAAGCTGATTCCCAAGCTTTGAGAAACTGAGCCTCAATCTGTTTCATGGGTTGACGAGAAGGCACGGGGCCAGTCACATTGATCTGTAGGAATACATCCAGGGCTGCAAGACCGATTTCGAATGCGTTTCGAACGTCTTCCGCCGTCTGCGCCACATTTGGCGCAGTGTCCGAAGCCTGCTGAAACAGCTCTTGGATAAGACGTTGAGCAGTTGGGTGACCCGCGAGCTTTGTCGCGGCGTCCGAGAGAACTGAGTCCATGATTGTAGGTTTTGTCGCGATGCCTAGAGTGATATATTCTTTTCGTCTTGCTCCGCACTGTAATTTGTTCCGCTAAACAGCCAAGACGCTCATCACACTACCCCGTTTCAAGGCCGTCAAAATCTTCAAGGCCAGCACCCTGAGAGTAGTTGCTGGGCCGAAATTATGCGGAAGGTCAGGGCTTCGTGGCTTGAAAGTTTGGATGCAGATACTTTGTCTGATTCTGTCTAGGATTATTGGGAAAATTCGATGATTTAGTTGAAATAAGACGTTGTCCCGCACAGGTGATTGTAATGCGAGTTTCTTCAATGGACTTTGGTGGGATGTGACCGCGATAGTGGGGCTCACCTTCCAGAAGCTGCGGCACTTGGAGGGGTCTAGCATGAAAATTTCTAGTGGCAACTCTATGGATTTGCAACATACTGCAGGGAATACCGCCAAAGAACAAGCAGTCAGAAACTGTTCTCAAACCTGGGAAAGATCATGGTATCTACGATTAAAGCCTCCTCCCCTGTAAAATGTAGCTCCTATATGCGAGGGTTGCCTCAGAGCCTGGCACAGGTTCATGTCTAGGGTAGGTCGAATTTCACAAAATTGCTCTGCCCCAGACATCATGGTGCATGGAGCTTGCCAGCAGCCCAATCGATCCAAAAGTTTTGCCAATCAATCGTAGCTGGGTTCATCTGCTACAAAAGAGCACATTCGGCTTCGCAACCACTACGCGACCAATATGCGTTATTTCTCGCAACTGCGCAGGCTACGCGCTCATCATCTGCCGCGTCCCAATTTGGGTGTCCGACCTCGTGATCGGAAGACTCGAAGCACATTCCGAATCTTGAAGGCGCCAACGGTAACCACTCGCTACTATCTACAGATATACAAGTATCGGGCTTGGCTCGGGATGTCGGTCTTCGGATGGCGTTTCTTTTCGCGTTCGAGAACAGAGAGGGCCTGAGCGAGTGAGCAACAGCTCGCGAGCTGAGACTTGGGCCAAGGCCTGCCTGTCTTGCTGAAGCTCGAAACAAGCACGCCAGAATCGCCCAGCTGGACAATGTTAGGAAGGCTAGCCAAGACAGCCATACTTTACACGTCGGCTGGAGGGCTACCGAGCGTGGACGATTATAGGTTGAGCTATCTGCCGGCACATCAACTTTCACTTTGCTATCGTTCCAATGGTGGTTCGTAAAGAGTTGCCAGTGATGTGCAACGCCTATCCATGCAGGCCATGAATCCGCAAACACCGTCGCCACGCATTGCCATTGCTGTCATTGATTTGGAAAGTTAAGCCTCACGCCGAGTCCGTAAACGAATCGTGCAAAATCGATAAAGCTTCGTCAAGTCGTTGACAACGGCTCTGATCTTACGTTCACAGACGGATGCCTTCCGTCGCAAACGCCATCAGGAATGTGAACGGCAACACCGACCAGCCCGTACCAGACTGACCAGCAAGATGGGCTACCCTGTTGCGCCTCTCCTGGTTCCCACCCAAAGTCACACCAATGCAATACGGTTTCTGGCAAAATGGCAAATGAAAAACGGGTCGCAGGCCTGACGCCGCCGGGCTCCTCCCATCAGCGTTTTTTCTGCTAGCGCCTTGAAGTGTGCTGACGGCGGCCCAGTTCAGGACGGAGCTGAGGGCTGGGATGGTGGCTATCTCCCACGCCATGGCAAGAGACCCATGGTTGGATGGGCCGAGGAACTTTCAATGGAACCCGTTTGTTGTGAGCATACTTTACAGTGCTGCTCAAGAACCGTAAAAAAATTTATTGACCCAGTCTTTTCATGGCGTGAGTCGTAGCGGAGGCGAAGGGTACGAGAAGTGAGCGAATGAGCCTCTCGCAACTGGCAACCAACTAGTGCGCGCTAGTAATTACGGAGCGGGTTATGGGTTTATGGCTGCGGCAAAAAGTACGCAACGAGGCTTGCTCAGTTGGATACTTGATAAGTTCTGATACGATGTCCTTCCCCGTCCGAGACTGCAGTCCAATCTGCAGATGTGCTTAGTAGTAGACCAGGTTCTGTACTTGCGAGTACGAAGACTGGTCAAGAAACTAAGAAATCCTGTTGAGCGGCTGAATGTGAATAGATCTTCGGCAGGGTTTTTGGCTGCTGTAGCATGCGACTCGAGGTGTCTCTGCTTCCCACCGTCTCGGACCGTTTTTCAACGAGCCCAGCCAGGCTACGCTAGTTAGCTGTCATTCTCGCAGGGGGGAGGTGGTGTGCAAGGACCACTAGTGCGGCCCTAGCCTGGTCCCATTAGAAACGCTTCCATTTAAGATTGCGAGAAACGGGTGCATCAAGACGTAGCAGATTGCTGTGGTAAATGCCATGCTGGTCGCTGGAGGGCAGTGTGCGGGTTGTCTCGCGAGGAATACCTTGGAGTGGGCAAGAAAGAAAAGGTGACAGTGGCGCAAAACGAGGCAGCGATAGCTTGCATGAAACGGATGCGTATGCCGTATTGCTAGGCTCAATCGGCCTTCCCCCAGCTTTGTCGCGTGAAGGGCATCGAACGAAGGCGCACTGCCGTTCAAACGTCACCGGAATCCTGGCCACGCCATTGACAAAGAGATTGCATGTTGCTTTCAGCATTGGCTGAACTTGTTTGCCAGTCATGCAACACTTGTGCATTTGCATATGCAAGCCCGCGCCTCGTTGGGTGAGATTGCGTAGATGATCTGGCATGGAAGATCCTCAGCCCTCAGCTCGGCCAGGCTGACTGCAGATCAAGTCTACACATTACGCCCGGAAAGCGAGCAGAGCCTAGGTGCATGCCACATCTTTGTACATTTGAGGAAGCCGCCGGTGGGAGTTGGCGCTGGCTAGCTGCATTTACAAGGGTTATTGGCAAGCATTCGAGTGAGGGTGGTGTGGTGTGTGTACATGGCGTTTTGCCCGCTGTGCCAGCCAACCAGCCACCACCACACCACACTTTTGCTATTAACGCAGCTGGCAATGGTCTTACCCGCGCGGCGCTCCAGCAGCTGCAGCTGAATGGGGCAGCATACTACGTACGACCGGGGTATTTTGAACAGTTTGGAGAGTGCTACATGGAGGGACGCAATGATGAACGGCGTCAGCGACGACTGACGCAACCGACTCCCCCAACTCAGGCGACCAAACTAGTACCACTTTGCTACATTCTCCAAGTGACTATTTCTCTTTGTGGATGGTACATGTTTCCGTGGTATTCTAGCTAAGCGTTCCCCAGAAACGGCTCTCCTGCTCGGCCGTCGCTCAGGCTTGGGACCGGAACGCCTCACCGCAGCTGCAGCCTGTAGGGACCGGACCGTTTAAGAGCAGCGGCCCGGTAGGCAGGGTCTCAGCGGGCTCGCCCATGAGCAAGGGCGCAAAGCGATGATCCGGGCTCAATCTGTCGTTTCGATGACAGCAGAGTCCAGATGTAGAGACAAGCGGAATGCAAGCCCAAGCCGGGTGAACCCGCACTTTGTTATTCTAGAAAGCGGCATCGACCTATAGGAAGCAGAGGCAGCGAAAGCGATGCGGGACAGCACGCAAATTGAGGTTCGATGCGCCGTGCGGCTGCGTTTCATCGAGCCGTAGTAATAAGCAATGTCACGATGCTGGTAATCTAAGCATCTACATGAGCTGGGGAATTGGAGTCTCATTTTATACGGCCGCAAAGGCAACTTATTGATGGTGTACTCGTCACCAAAGTACAGCGGCATCAATTGGACACTAAATAGAACAATCGTTCATGGGATCTAGATTGCATTACTGAGCCGCGATGACCCGGCCGTGTGCGACATGGTCTCCGTTTCAACAGGAGTTCTCAATTGTGCAGTTCACGATAATTGAGCTTCGGTCCCCTGCCAGACGCCGCGTTGACTCAGTATCGTATCCAGGCGGGACCATGGCTGCCGTGTCTTGTCTGGCAGTTCATTACAAGTCTTCACATTTCTGCTTTACGCAATGCCAAGAATCACTAGCTCGTGAAAAAAAAAAATTGTTAGTGAACAATATTGGCTTGCTCAAAGTCAGCGCAGTCGAGGCATGATGACGCAGAGTATCCATGCATGTGACGGTTGAGCGCCCCTCTTTTGCAACAAAGGGACGTCTTTTCAAGTTGGCCTGGGGCGGCGAACTGAATTTTTTTAGAATGGTTTCAAAAAAGGACAATAAGCCCCATGTAACAAACTATGGAGAAGACGTACTTTCTCCTCTGGTGTTGGCAGAGTTTGTGGAGTTCCCATGTGCACTGAGAAATGGCATGGGCCAGCGATGTGCTATTTTGCGGGTTTAAGCTTAGTGACGTCATGGTAGTCAAGGCCCGCCTGTACACTGTACTTTGGTGTGGGCTTTCAACTCCACAGAGGGGGAGCTGGAGGGAACTGCTGGACGCCGCTTTTTGCTGCTGTTTTGGGGGGGGAAGGCATTTCACAGGTTTGTGGTAATCGCGTATGCGAACGGCAGGCAAGGGAAGAAAAGGGTAGCAGATTGTAAGATGTTGGGACAGCGTCACAGCTTTTTCTAGTTGGCCATGGATCAAGTGGGCTTCTACGCGCCGTCATGTTCTGATGATGTATGTAACTTATACTACGTACAATCAATCACAGCAGGAGCTTGAGAAAAGAGCTGCAGCGCCGGTAGGTGCTTGCAACGCTGCAAGGCAGCATGCAGGTCGCCGCCCTGTCTGTGTGGGCGCGCGCCAGCAGGGATGGCTGCTGAGAAGCGAAAGCGACACTGTAAAACGTGGGAATCTCGCACCGCAAAAAAGAAGCAGCAGCAGCAGCAGCAGCGAGTTGTTGACACAATTCCAAGCTCGGCAGAGCTTCCAGAAGGCTTCGGTTCCGGCAGCTGGGCCATGCAACACGGCTCGGTCGGTTGCGGTTGTCCAACGTCTGTGTATTGGTTCTCTTTCCGCAGGGGCAGAATCATGTTAGGCAAGGGGATACTGAATTCGAACCAAATTACTGATGACTCTCCCTCCCTCTCCCTCTCTCTTTAAGCCAATCATCTGTTTTATTCTGCTGTTGGATAGATTTCCTCTGATGCATCTGTTTTCTTTGGGAGATATTGAACAATACAATCTGACGGACGCACGATGGTACCACTCTGGCAAACGACGTCATTGCCCATGACACCCGCCAAGCCCCTTGAAAGAGGAACCAGATGGTGTTACTGTAGATGTTCCGCAAACTGCCCATTTTCAGTTGCCATCGTTGTCAAACAATTTATTTTTTGGCCGTTCTGGTGCACTGAATCAACCTGGCCAAAAGCAGCGAGTCAGCTAGTACCAAAGCAAGACCTCGAGTTTCGCTGCCCACAAGCGGAGACTCTCCCCCCCTGTAGCCATGTAGTCGTAAGCGGAGCCCAGCTTTTCCAGCTACAATTTTTTATTTTATTTTAATTTGGCGAGGGCGGGACAAACTGAGTGAGCATCCTCGCCATAACCCACTGTGCCACTGTGAGGGGGGTGGCCTCCTCCACTTTGACGAGCGAGCCTCAGCCTACTACCTTCAACAGGGGGGGGGGGGAACCATGCGCCATTACGTCGTTGGTGGCCGAGCCAGAGACAGCCAGCACCTCAGCAGATAATCATGGTGGGAGCGCTAGTTGTGTTAGTGCTGCAAGTGTGCAGCGCGCGCGCGGAATACAGCGTTGGGCAGGTGCGCGGCGACAAGTGAGGAAAAAATAGCGAGCCTGTCTCGTCTCGTGCGTTTCCACTAATCTCCATGCTACATAGATTGCCATCCTGGCACGCCTGGAGAAGGGACAAACGGTTGAAAATTGGACACCTTGGAGACAGCTGGCGATTGCAGGGTCTCTGGGGGATGTAAAGGGCCATGGGGCGGCGGTTGGAGCGAGAGCAAGACTCGAGACACCCTGGGGTGGTATTGTATGTTGGTAAACTGTTCTCGCAGCACTTGTGTGCAGAATTGACCATAACTAATAGAAATGAAGCCATGGCAATTAGAAGGAGATGCTGGGGGACCAGTTAGTTAGTAAAAGATGAACAGGCTTGCCGCCACTCTTTCCCTGCCCTGGTTAGTGGCAGAGGTTAACCTCAGCTGTTGTGGCCACTGTACGTACCAGTACTAGTGACATGCTGGCGCCATGTCTGCATGGGCTAAGAGATTTGGATGCGCGTGCTCTCCTGCCGCGCCGGGACAAGAAAATAATTTTTTTTTTATTTCATTCCTGCTATCCGAATTGGCGGGTTTACATTTGCCAGGAAAATTAAGGAAAATTCTTTAATGCTTTGCATTTCCTTCTTGCAGGTTGTCATCTCGTTGGCAAAAATGAGTAAATGCTCCGAACCGACGGCCAATAAAAGTTTCAGAGGCGAATGAAATTTTCTACAGCGCCTGAATGTCTGTACTTATGCAGCGGCCAACTGTAGGACTGCCCTGCTAAGGCCCATGGCCCCTGACAGGTTCCTAGACGTGGGTTCCGTTTCGGTCGGGGGCGCAGGCTAAGCTTTCTGCGCTAGCTGGTTGTGCATGAAGAAACGGGCTGTGGTTCGTTGCAGCAGCGTGTATTCTGGCAGGCGAAGAACCGCCAAAGTTGGATTCTCGGAGACTCCTTACCGATTCGTGGCATTTGATGTCAATGAATCGCCGCTGCTGGCCAACCGCGGATTGGGTTGCAAGCAAAAGACACACAGAGAGCACCAACAGCCGGGAGAGACCACCTACAACAGAGAAACACACCCTGGATGCCCTGTACCAGTAGTTTAGCCAGCATTAGCACCTCCGGCGCTGTGCTCCGGCGGGCTTAGCTGCTGGGCGTCGCTGGTGGTCGCCCGCAGGGCCCGTCCACCGAGTACACCAGGCGACGGCCCCTCTCCCATGATCTCGATGGTGCTGGTGTCAGGATCGAGGCCAGCTTGCGGTGGGTGCTTATTCGGTGCGCCCATCCAGCCAACTAGGCTTTGTGTCACGCGCTGCGGCGAGGCTGAGGGAAAGAGGAAGGCTCGGGTGCGAGCAACAGTGACGTCGGTCAGGGCTGATAGGATGCAAAAGTGAGGTACATTGGTGTCTATCAAGTTGGGTTCCGGAACCCATGTACAAGTAGCTGTCTTTGTTTGGTGACCCTGAATCAGTGAGCCGCATCGCATGGTATCCAGTCCAAGAGTGTGCAGCGAAGAGAGTCGAGCAGCGCCACCACTGCAGAGCATCAGACAAGGCATTTCGCCCCTGTAGAGAGGTCCACTGGACCACTTGCAAAGAAACGATGCCTGGAAAAAGGATAGAAATTGACCTACATTGGGGCGAGGGCGGCTTGTAGAGGCCTAATTACTGAACGTACCAGTACCGCAGCGCTGGCTGGCTGAAGGTGGGTGGTGCATTGTGGTTCCTGTGGCTGTTGTTGTTGTTGCTGTTCTGTTCCCAGCGCTGCCAACAGGTGGTTTTCGCCCCACGCTAGCAGGGGGTGGGGGGGTCAACACACTGGAGCCGTGTAGGTATGTACCCGAGTACCTAAAGCAGCGACAAGCCGCAGAAAAAATAAATAAATGAAAAAAAGACAGAGGGAAAAGTAAAAGAAAAAAGGCACGCAGAAACTCAGCCCACCCACACAAGCTACTTTGCGCAAAGCCCCAGCTGTAGCCTATAACAGCGACGCCGCCAAGCTTGAGCGCATGCGGCCCACTGGCTTGACGTGCTTGTTTGAGTGCCCGCGCAACAAGCCAGCCAGAAAAGAGTAAGAGACGGTGCGTGAGAATTGAGAGAGGAAAGCAGAGGCAAGAGAAAGAGAGAGAGAGAGCCAAATCTGCAGAATCCTCTCTGTTGGTAGCAGCGTCGCTCTCTCTTCGCCGTCTCTCTCTTACCCTCCTCCCCTGTACTCCCCCACACGCTGCCAACCATGCATGTACCAGCAACCTTTAGCCTGACCGCGCTAAGCCTAACTGGGTAACCCAGCTAGTGCCTTCCTTAGCTTGACTCTCGCTCTTCCCAGTAATGGCCCGCCAAGGCCGCGCCACAATCCCATCCATCTGCCACTATCTCTCTCTCTGCCTTTTTATTATTATTTTTTCGGCTGCTTGTGGGCTAAAAGCAAAAACTGGGTTGCTGCCTCTGAACATCCCATCCTGCTGTACGGAGTAAGTAGTTTACGCACAATGCGACACAGGCAACGGCCGGCTTTCCCATTCCCATGCCGTCCCTGCTCCACACTCGGCTTGACCGTCTAATTCCCTTGTCCTATTTGCTCTCTGTCTCTCTACTCTGTCTCTACCTTTGTGCCACTGTCATCCTGTCGGCTCTCTACTCTTCCTGGGCTGACTCTCTCACACACCTACCTCTCTCTCTGCCTTATAATAACCAAAGCCTTCCCACCCACTCCCCATTTTCCCTTCTTTCCTGTTTCGTTTCTTCTTCATCCTCTTCCTCTCCTTCCTTCCCTCTCCCCAATACTCTCCCAATTGTAGACCATTGTTACTTGTAACACAAGTAACATCGTCTACTTTCTCTTTTTCTTCTTCAACACCGCTTTGGTTGTTGGCGCAATTCGCCTTGCGCTCCCACGGCTTCCATTTTGGGACGTCTCCAAGAGCTCCCCACCTCCCACCCGATACCGTCGCAATCATGGCGACCACCGACGAGGAAAAGCACTCCAAGATGGAGGCGCCTGGCTCTCCCCCGAGCCTCGACGGCGAAATCCACATGGGCGACAACGCTGACGGTCTTCAGCGCCGCCTGAACAATCGCCAGATCCAACTTATCGCCATCGGCGGCTCCATCGGTACTGCGCTCTTCGTCAGCATCGGTGGCGGTCTCGCCAAGGGCGGCCCTGCCAGTCTTCTCATCGCCTTTACTCTCTACCCCATTATCCTCGGTTTCGTCAACAACTCCATCGCTGAAATGACCATTTTGTATCCTGTTTCCGGCGGGTTTATCCGTCTCGCCGGCCACTTCGTCGACGATGCACTCGGTTTCATGATTGGTTGGAACTTTTTCATTTACGAGGCTCTGCTCATTCCTTTTGAAATTACAGCCCTCAATCTGGTCATTGGGTATTGGGATAGTAGCATCAAGGAACCTGGCCCCACTGCAGGAATCTGCGCTGGCGTCATTATCTGCTATGCGTAAGTGACAACAATACCGAGCTTCGAGCCACCGCGCCAGCTTGCAAAAGAACGCCCGAATCGCAAACAATGAAGAAATGCCGGCTAACGTGCTTTTAGGGCTCTCAACATTCTCGCTGTCCGAGGCTACGGAGAAGCTGAATTCTGGCTCTCCGGTGGCAAGGTCATTCTGCTCTTCATCCTCTTCGCCTTTACCTTCATCACCATGGTCGGTGGCAACCCTCAACACCACGCATACGGTTTCACCAACTGGAAGCACATTGCTTTCCAGGAGTTCAAATCCACCGGCGCCAAGGGCAGATTCGAGGGTTTCCTTGGTGCGCTCTGGAGCGCCGCCTTTGCCGTTGTCGGCCCCGAATACGTCTCCATGGTCGCTGCCGAAGCCAAACGCCCCCGAATCTACATCAAGACCGCCTTCAAAACCATCTACTGGCGCTTCGGTCTGTTCTTCTTCGGAAGTGCACTCGCTGTCGGCATTGTCTTGGCCTGCGACGACCCGACTCTCGTCAAGGTCCAGCTTGATGGCGTTTCCGACGCCGGTGCTTCGCCGTATGTCATTGCCATGACTAACATGGGTGTCGAAGTGCTCCCTCACATTGTCAATGCCCTCATGCTCACCTCCATCTTCTCTGCTGGTAACACTTACACCTACTGTGCTACTCGCTCCCTCTACGGTCTTGCTCTCGAGGGTCGCGCCCCCGCATTCCTTCGCAAGTGCAACAGCCGTGGTGTGCCAATTTACTGCTTCCTCATCGTCATGTGCTTCCCCTTCCTTTCCTTCCTCCAGGTCGGCAAGGGTTCTGCCGACGTCGTCGTTTGGTTTGTCGAGCTTATCACCGCCGGCGGTATAATCGACTACATTGGCATGTCCATCACCTTTATCTTCTACCACCGTGCTTGCAAGGCCCAGGGCCTCGACCGCAAGACCCTCCCTTACTACGGACACTTCCAGCCTTATGGTGCCTACATTGCCATTGTCGTTCAATTCCTCATCATCTTCTTCTACGGCTACAGGGCGTTTGCTCACCCCATTACTGCCGAAAACTTCTTCAAGAACTACACAATGCAGTGCCTGGCCCCTATACTGTTTTTCGGATGGAAGTTTATCAAAGGCACCAAGCTCAAGAAGCCCGAAGAGGTTGATCTCGTCTGGGAGCGCCCCACTGTTGATGCTTACGAGGCTCGCTTCACCGAACCCCCCGTCGGCTTCTGGACCGAGATGCTCGCCCTCTTCGGTTACAAGAAGCAGAAGGTTCGCCAGATTGAGGGTTAACGCGGCTAAACCGTCGGTTTGATAGACTTCTTTTCAATCTGTCGGGTTTTGTGGTTGTTATTACGGTCGTTTATTGCCGCCTTTGATGGCGCATGTTCTGGTTGATGCTGCGTCACCATCACATTCTTCGCTGGCCCTGTTGAATCAGCAGACAGCCCCTCTCTACCCGAGGCCAGCAGAGTTGCATATATATATGGCATTGCTGTTTTGAGCGCAGTCTTTGAATTGATTGGAAACATTTGAGATGTTTGTGTGACTTGGAGAAACCAAACAGAAGGGCACTAGCACGACCCAAGCGCAGCGGAAGATTAGCAGGGTCTGCGAGTCGAGCCCTGAGTAACAGGGCTCGAGGATTTGTTTATTGCTTGTTTACTATACCCAAATATATGACGACCGAAATTGATAACGAACGTTTAATTTAATCACGTGTGAATGGCTTGACTGAATAATTTCACCTTGGTTCCGATGTCCTCATCGTCCCTACCTCAGCACCCACAAAAAACTATGGCATGTGATTTTTTTTCTATACATTATGGCAGTGCCTACGCGAGCATGCCTTTAATTAGTTTCACGGATGATCCAATGCAAGAGACATAGTTGTCATAGATTTCTATTTCAGAATAATTTTTTTCTTCTTTCGTTTTTATTCCCTGTCTAACCTCCGTTGACATCCCCATGAGAAGAGGCAGTCCCCTGTATTCCGAAAAAGTAGGTCCTCCAACCTGCTTCCCCAAGAGAAAACCACTTCCCACTGGGATCAAAATTTGGGGGGAGAAAAAACAAACAATTCCTTTCGCGTCCAAGAAGAAACCCAGAAAGAAAGCAAAACAATCTTGTGCGTCGTTTTCTTCATCTCCCTTTTTTGTTGTTTCCTTTCGGTCCGTCATTTTGTGTCGTGTCTATGTAGATGTAGCCTGCGTTTTGATATGCAAACAATAACCATGACCATCAAAAAAAAATTCATTGCAACTTTTCTTTTACCATATCCCGCGTGAATAAAAACAAAGGAAAAATAAAAAAAAATAAAAGTTATATAAGAGGGGGTGTATGTGCTGGAAAGCATGGAAGGTGGTCATTGATGAAAACAAAAAAACAAACTCGCGCTTCTTTTTTTATCAAGGGAGCGAGCCGCTTATTCGTCCTCATCGGAGAAGACCTCCTCACCACGCTTACGGCGGGCCATACGCTCCTTCTTCTTCTTGCGGGCCTCAGAGGAAGACAGCTTGACCTTCTTCTTGGTGGTGACAATCTTGTTGCCCATGGCGTCGAACTTCTCCTCCTCATCATCCTCGTCAGCCTTGAGACGGGGACCGGCACCCTGGCCCTGGACCCAGTTGTGGCCGGAAGGAGTCATCTTGCCGTCCATGACGGCCCAGACCTCCTCAGTCAAGTCCTTGGTGAACTCGGCGGAGTGGGTAATGATGATGACACCACCCTCGAACTTCTTCAGGGCCTTGGACAGGGCACCGAGAGAGTCACGGTCGAGATAGTTGGTAGGCTCGTCAAGAACGATCAAGTGAGGACGCTGCCACGAGCAGGCGGCAAGGACGGTCTTGACACGCTGGCCACCAGACAGACCGCGCATGCGGGAGTGGGAAACCAGCTCGGCGTCGAGGCCGAAGTTGGCGCAGTGAGACTCAATCTCCTTGCGGACCAGAGGGCGGAACTGACCAGAGGCAAGAGCCTCCTTCATGTCGACGTCAGCAACCATCTTCTGGTGAGAAGCCAGAAGCTCGTTACGGGGCAGCCATGCGTTATCAGCGGACATCATGGGAACCCAGCGCTCGTTCTTCATGCCGACGTTCTCACCGAGAGCGAAGGAGCACTCATACTCGTAAGAGTTCTTGAACTTTCTGCGAGAGTTGATGCCAATGACGCGACGCTGAGAACCCTCGACACGGAAGATCTTGTCCATGGCCTTCTCGTCATCCTCGGTGATAACCTTGTTGGCACGGTCCATGGTCTCACGATCCTCGCCGGTCTGGAAACGCCACTGAATGTACTCGGAGGGAGTCTTGTCAAGATGATGGTCGATGTGGGCGAAAGCGTGCTGCTTGATGTAGGCAATACGGATGTTCTCGTGCTGGTAAATCTCACCAGCAGTGGGGATGAGTTCACCGGTAAGGACGTTGATCAGGGTGGACTTGCCAGCACCGTTGGGACCAATGACGGCAATACGAGAGCCGAGAGAGCACTGGAAGCTGATGTCGTTGATCTGGGGCTTGGAGGTACCGGGGTACTGGAAAGACATCTTGGTGGCGCGGAGAATGGCCTTGGCCTTGGTCTTGACACCCTCAAGGAAACCGGGCTCGGGGAAGCTGAACTCGATCTCGGAGGCACCAAGCTCGTAGTAGGATTTGGCCGAGGGAACGCGCTTGACGAACTCCTTCAGGTTACCTCTGTAGCGCTTAAGCTTGAAGCGCTCGTAGTGGACAATGTGCTGGCAGACATTGTCGAGGAAGCTGGAGTCGTGGGAGACGATGATGGAAGTGCAAGGGGAGTTGATAAGGTACTCCTCGAGCCACTTAACGTTCTTGACATCCAAATGGTTGGTAGGCTCATCAAGCAGCAGGATATCCGGAGCCTCGAAGACGGCACGGCACAGGGCGAGCTTCATCTTCCAACCACCGGAAAGGGCGGAGATCTCGCCCTTAACCATCTGCTCGGTGAAGCCGAACTCGTTGAGGCGGGTCTCAACGTCGGCCTGGGTGACATTGACACTGGCCTCCTCAAGCTTCTTCATGGTCCAGTCAATGGTGGTCATCTCAGTGTCGGCCGAGTCGAGGTCGTGCTCGACGAAGACAGTCTTGACTTCGCTCTGCTTGGGGAAACCCTCGACCTGCTCGTTGTTGATGGCACGCATGAGGGTGGACTTGCCGGAACCGTTGGGACCGCAAAGACCGTAGCGCTGGCCACGCTTAAGACGGAGGTGAGTCTGGTTCAGAAGAATCTTGGCACCATAGGCAAGGGAGAAGGTGCAGTTGCACAGATCCTCACCCTCCTCCTCGTCGGCCTCGGCCTCCTCCGCGCTGGCAGCGGCGGGGATGGTCTTCTTGCGGATGGTGTCAACAAGAGCCTCGGCGTTGTCGATGCCGGTGATGACGGCAACGTAGGCCTTGAGGTTGTCGACCCAGATGCTGAGCTCGAACTCCTTCTCGTCAATGAGCTGACCGGCGATGGCAGCAATGTGCTCGGCCACGGGGCCCATCTTCTCGAGGTAGTTGCCATACTTGGGGGTGAAGACCTCCTTGACCTTGGGAAGGACGACGTTGAGGGCACCGTCGTTCTTGGCCTCGGGGATGACGCCGTTCTGGATGTGACCGACACGGGTAAGGGTATCGAGGGCCTGCTTGGTCTTCTCACGGGCCTCGGGATCGGCAAGGTTGTCATAGTTCTTCTGGAGGCCGGGCATCATCTTGGGCAAGAAGGGAGCGACAACGTTGGGGTCGTCGACGAGCTTGCACATGTTGTCGACAATGACGGCGGATTTACGCTTGATGGCGGTCTCACGCTCGGCAAGACCACGGTCCAGAAGAGGAACCATGAGGGCAAGAGTGGGCTCCTGGACCTCAGTGACGAAGGTGGTGGCACCGAGCAAGTGAACAGTCTCGGGGACGTTCTCGGGCTTGGCGATACACTTGATCAGCTCGGGAATGAAGCGCTCAATATCCTTGTTGACAATGAGCTGGCAGAGCTGCTCCATGGTCTGGTAAGCACGCTCCTTGACCTCCTTCTTGGTATCCCACATGGCCTCAGAGATGACGGGGATGAGCTCAGGGACGCGGAAGGCGAGCTGGGCGGGGGAACCCTTGACGAGAGCATCAATGAAGTCGAGAGCGGTCATCTTCTCAGCCCACTTCTGGGCGTTGCGGATGGACTCCATGATGGGAGCAAGGGCAGCCTTGACAGAGTTGGGGTTGATGGCACCAGCGATGGCAAGAACGGCGCCGGTGGCGGCATTCTTGACAGCAGGGGTCTTGTCACCAACGGTGGCGAGGAGGGTAGGGAGAAGGACAATGAGGTAAGGCTCAACGTGAGCAGACACCTCAGAGTGAGAGGCGATGGCCTGGATGGCAACAGCGGCCTTCTCGCGAGCGAGAGCATCCTTCTTGCTGGTGAGGCTCTTGGTGATGTCGTCAATGACCCTGGAGAGGAGCGGTTAGCGTGCTGCGCATACAGAAATATAATAGTGCCTCTCATATTTCGTTTGTTCTGGCTGGCGGGGGCGGGGAGGCATTTCTCGTAGCACCCTTGCTCACAGGGGTTGCAAAGCTCCCGCGCACAGCTGCAACGTTGGCCGTAGCGGGGTTGCCGGGACAAGTGGCCACAGTGGGCGCCAGAAGAAAAAAAATTTGTGCCCGCAGTAGCATGTGGCGGGGCAGTGAACAGCTCGGCCAGCGAGATTGCTCGCCACGACAGAACTGCAAGAGAAGGAAAATGTGAAAAATGTTGAGATATACTCACTTGGTAGGGACAGCCTGGTCCTCAATGCGGCCGTTGATGAAAGAGGCAAGCTCAGCAGAGGACTCCTTGATCTCAGCCGACTCCTTGGAGACGGTGAGCTTCTGGAAGAGCTCGTCGAGCACCTTGACGGACTGAGCGTTCTCAGACATGATTGTGGATTTCGGGATTAGGGTTGGTGAGTTATTTCGAGTCTGGAGGACCGAGGGTATAAGAAAGAACTCGAGAGTCTATAATTGTCGACGAAAAGTCGGTCTATTCGAAGCCCACAGAAACGATGGAGGGGTCGTTCTGCTCTATAGCGGCTGGAGGGAAGTTGTAGAAAGGAGGAGGATCCTTTAGACAACAACGATGAATCAATGAAAAGGGACTGTTTGAAGGACAGTACCCGGGTTCGTCTGGAGGATGACGACCAAAAATAAAAAGAGGGAGGATATGGAGGTGGAGGAGAAAAGCTGTCGAGATGGAGAGGAGGGATGGTGGGCAAGTTTTATGTCGGCCAGTCCACAACTTTTTTTTTTCCCGCTGCTGGTTGAGCGAGGCAGAGAGGGAG